>JAHWFP010205385.1:0-11890 GCA_023313725.1 Lithobius niger | reverse complement strand
GCTCGCGAGCAATTATAATCGTTAAATCGACAACGGCTCACGGATATGTATTTTAATGCTAAGGTGTGACGTCGAGCCAACATCTAGTTATTTGAGATTAAAAAAAAATTTATTTGAAAATTTTATTTGTGAAACATGACGTAAATTCCTGAACTCAAACTTCCGGTTTAAACTTCCTGTCTGCGAAAGTCTCACGTACGCGAGGACGTCCCTATATCCAGTACCAGTCACCGACGTTTGTGTTTAAGGTAAAACCGTATTTTTTCTACTTTATTAGTTTAAATAAGATATAGCGTATAAAATGCGCTATTCGCTTGAGTCTCGTAGGTTTTTAGGTGTGTTTTAGAAGGTGTCAGTAAGCTAGTTTTCGTACCGTCGGAACGAAAGGTTGTCGGATTCGGCTATTCATTCATGGATGGGGGTGGGGAGGGGGCTGCATCGTACGCGAGGTTTTTTTTTTTCGTGTTAGCGCGGAAAATGTCGCCAGGTTACAAATGTGCTGTTCGCTTGAGTATCGTATGTTTTTAGGTGTATTTAGGTGTGTTTACAAGTGTCGGTAGCCTAGTTTTAGTACTGTCGGAGCGAAAGGTTGGCGGATTGGGCCATTCTTACATGGGTGGGGTTCTAGCATAGGAGCCTACGCGAGGTTTTTTTTTCGTGTTAGTACGATAAATGTCGCAGGTTGCAAATGTGCTTATTTATGTTGGTTGAATTTGTGTTGTGTACGGTAGTTTTGCAAAGTATGTCACGTGGTAGAGCAGTGGTTGTGTAGAGCGCGGAAAAAGTGTTAGATTACCCAAAAAAGTGTGGGTTATCAAAATTAACCCACGGTAATGTGTGTGGGTTTTCAGATTAACCGTATATAACGGCTACACTTTTAGCATGGGGATGTGTTGGCGTGACATCACCACCGTGCATTAAACACTATTACACTATACTTAGCATTACATTATATACCATACTTGGAACTGCACTATGTATTTATACCATCACTTACCTTCTTTGACATCATTCCTTGCTGTACTGAAACGTTTGGATCTAGTGAGTAAATCTTATATAGGCACTTTTCCTTCAGAGTTAAAAGTTATGAGTGTGAGATTTCCAATAATTGATTTTTGTTTAAGTTTGGGGCAGTTTGACTTTGTTTTAAATAATTAATTGGCATTAATTGTTTTACACTATAGAAGCCATTTGTTACGCAAATAGAATCGACACGAAATTAAGGAAGTGTCACACATCGTTTGACATTCTCAAAGTAGACTGAACTCAGTTTCCATATTGCGACATTATTAAGAGTTGGCATCCAAATCTTTGTACTTAACAACACATTTATAATGAAACAAACTGGTAATGACTCTATAACTACAATAATGTTGAAGAATTTTAATAATTGAACAATAAAATAATTTCTTTTAAATACAAAATTCACACGTTGGCAGAACTTTCAGTCACCTTTTAAACTGGAATAATTTTATTTGTTGACAGTTGTTGAGCATAAATGTTAAGGTTTAAATGTTGGGTTCCAGCTTTGGCTTGCTAAGTTTGAACAGTTGAATCAATACGCTTCACAATTTTTCTTTTTACCAGCCAGGATCCAGCTCTGAATTACAGTAAATCCTATAAATATTCAGATAGTGTTACGCCGGTTCTTTAGTTTATATAAGAACTTTAGATAGCTGTTTGGCTCAATAATAGTGTTTAATTTGCTGGGTTCAAAGACTTTATCACAAACAGTGACTTTTTTTTTGTATTGGTGGTAGGGCTGATAGGGGTGGTTAACCAGAAACCGTTCCTCGTTCGGTTACACGGATTATAAAACCCATATCCGAAAAACGTTTGATGCGGGCACCATTCAAAACCCGCGGCGAACGAGCCAAAAAATACCCAAGTGGCATCATTTAGGCCTACTAATCCAAACACTCAAAATCAGTGAAAGTAGAAAACCGGGGTGGATAGGGAGCAGCTTATTAACAAATAATCCGCATGGGCTTGTTGTCCAATCGAAGCTGCAAACTGCTGATCGTCAGCGCATACACGAGGCAGTTAAATACAAGCTGGCCAGCATTTGCCCTCCCCGCGTCGTGGAGAAGTGGACTTATCTATACGTAGCGCGAGCGGCGGGGAAGCGGCGTCATAACACGTAAACGAAATGCGTTGCTACCCGAAAACCCAAACATGCTAATTTGTCTGGGTCATTTGAAATTAATGGCACATTAATAACGAAAACGTTGTGTTACATTTTGTTTTGTTTTTGGCTTACGTTGTCGTAAATATATAGGCCTAAGCCATCTTGTAGAAATTTTAAAGCTACATAAAGTCTTGATAAAGTAAATACTTAAATTTATCAACTTCAACTTTCTTCTAGTTTAAATCCCAAAATGCAACATTGTCAATAATTGTGCTTGTTTTACCAAGGCCTAAATCATATTTTTTTCCAGCTTGTTTTTTAAGAATATATTACGCAGGTGGGAAATTTTTTGGCTGTTTTTTTTTTCTCTTGAAAGCGCAAAAACGGTTTTCGTGTAACCGACCGGAAAAAAAACCGCTTAAACGGATATCTAAAAAGACGGAAAGTACCAGCCCTAATTGGTGGGCAAGGTGGCCAAGCCCAAAATCAATCAAAATAGAATCTAATTTTCTGGATCGAAAGCCCTATTTTGAGTCCGAAAAAGTGGGTCCTATTTTTGACCTTCCTTTGGTGCATAAATTCAGTGTGTATCCGCAATTCAAGAGTTCCTTAGTTGTAATCAGGATTCACATATAAAAGTAGTCCCAGGAGACAAGAAAATTCAGTAACGGACTAACCTGGTTACAATGGGACGGGCCAATTTTTAAAAATATTAGGGCTGCAGTGTTCTTGGTCTCCAACTTTGTCTTTCTTAATGGGTTTAGAAAAATGCTGCCAAATATATAAAATGGACAAAAGAAACAAGACACTCTTTTGAAAATCTTTGCAAATTTTGGGGCAATTTTGGGTCAGTTTCTGGGGCATTTGGAGAACTCTCGGCCCCGTTGTGTGGCCACCTAAGTTTTTATTTTTTTTTATTTTGAAAATACCGGTAGGAAACCGCTTTTTTCAGACTCAAGAATTTGATTTTTGATCCAAAAAATTTCCCCTATTTTTATTATTTTAAAGGACTTTCTTGCATCGCAAAATGCGACCAGTGTGCTCAAATTGGGGCCAAATTGGTCAAGTTAATAGTATTCTCAAAAGTCACAGTTTGTGACCAAGTAGGGTCAAACAGGGGTCTTGGTGTTAAAGCCTCAAACCGTGGCCAAGTGAGGGTCTTACGTGACCAAGTGGGGTCAAACTGGGGCCTGTTCCCAGACCGTGATCAACTCGACCCTTGTGTGACCTAGTTGCAGTACTCTTTAAGTCACATTTTGTGACCAAGTGGGGTTAACAAGGGGTCAAGTTGTTAAATCCCGAGCCGTAGCCAAGAGGGCGTCTTGTGTGACCAAGTCTGAATATTCTGAAGTCACCAATTGTGATCAAGTGGCATCAAACAGGGGTCTAGGTCTTAAAACCGCAAAACGTGGCCATGTTGGGATCTTGTGTCCAAGCCTCAATATTCTTAAGTCACCAACTATTACCAAGTGGGGTCAAACTGGGGCCAAGGTGGTCCAAGTCCACCTCCAAGTCCACCATGACCAACTAGGGCCTTGTGTGACCAAGTTGTAGTATTCTTAAATCACAGTTTGTGACCAAGTGTGGTCCTGTGACTAAGCCTGAGTATCCTTAAGTCACCAGTTGTGACCAAATGGGGGTCAAACTGGGGCCAAGTTTGCCAAGTTCCAAACTGTGACCAACTGGGGCTTGTGTGACCAAGTTGTCATATTTCTTAAGTCACAGTTTATGACCAGGTGCGGTCAAACAGGGCGCAAGGCGATAAAGCCTTCAACTGTGGCCAAGTAGGGGTCTTGCGTGACCAAGCTTGAATATTTTGAAGTCGCAGTTTGTGATCATTTCGGGCCTATCCGGGATCTTCAAATTGCAGGCCCCAAACTGTGACTTTCTTTGGGCTTGTTGGGGCCAGTCAGCAAACACAGGTTACAATTTGTGATCAATTGGGGTCAAATGAGGGCTAAACACTGTAAAAACCCCGGATTGTGACATAAACTTGGGATGTAGTGGGATCAAGCATTGAAAACCTCTGGCTGTGGGGTCTACTGTGCCCAGTGTAGAATCTGACCCTTGTGACCATTTCGTGACCTAAAATGGGTTCGTTTGGGAACGTTTTTGTAATAATTTTTCTGTAATAATTTTTTTTGCCTACAATTATTTGTTGGTAGGCGTGGGTGGGGTCAGTGAAGAAATTTATTTCCCCCTTGGACCTACAGATTACCTAAATCAGTAACGGGGTTTGGGGAAGCACAATAATCTCCCCACGCAGCGCAGTCCAGGACAGCGCCTCAGAAACCAATGCATTTTAATTGGTTTTCGTACTCCAGCTGGCTTCAGGAAAATATCAATTTCTTTTTAAAGGTAATAGAGTCTCAAAAGCATCTTTATCATTGAAAAAAGACATGAATAACTCAGGCAGAAATATGTAGTAGTAATATCACAAGAACCTGGTTTTTATCGTTAAATTTTTGTGAACACGAGTTGTATTCCGAAGTTGAAAAAAATATCGAGCGCTTGCGCGAAGTGTTTTCATCAGCTTGGAAATGTAACGAGTGTTGAGAAAATGTTTCGATACTTAAAGCACGCTCGAGTTATGTTTGAAACGAGAATATACCACCTCCTTTAGAAATCATCTTTTAAAATAAAAATTTCCAACTTGCAAAATACTGCCTTTATAGTAGTTGTACTGCAGCGATCTCTTGTTTAATTCATAATTCGTCTTTACACAAATGACAAAATTCTACAAAATGCACTGATTGGTTCATTTAGTGTTCGTAAGAATAAAATTTTCCGCCTCCCCTTCCATGGGTAAAGCAATTTTGTTCCCCCAAAGATCCATCACAAACTTGCTGAAAGCATGGACTTAACTTATCACGCTTCTGCCCAAAGTTTAACTCAAAGTAAACACCGTGTTTTATTTCTGAAATGATGTTTCTTAGATTTAAAACAGAATATGATCCGTAACATTACTAAGGTTCCGCCAATTATTATTAATTTATTTTCAACTATTTACGATTAATTTAAGTAACACATTTATTTTTTTACGTACTGCAGTTGCTTCTGTCGTTACAGTTTAATATTGAAATAGGCGATTAGGAGAATTTTTTTTATGCTTGGGCGGAAAAGTGATGGTAGACTTCTACCTCATGCTGTAAAATTTGCGTGTAAACCAACACTAACTCCATGTGTTTTCTCGTTTCTTACCGCCACTTTATAAGAGTTTTTTCTTCTTCAACGAAACTAACGAAGTATAGTTAGTTGATGTCTAACGGAACACAATTTAAAAAATTTTTCTCTTAAAAAAAACAACATTTAGCACTATTGTAGTAGCATTTTCAATAAATTATCCCTGTGGACATTTCCGTAGAGTCAAGTGCTCATAGCCATCTGATCGAAATAAACAATGATACGGAAAAAATGAAAACTACAGAAAAAATAATATCCAATTTTCGTACAACAAAGTTGGCAGTAAAAAAAAAAGCTAATAACAAATACAGAGTAACAACCTGATATACGATGGCTACGAAAATGCTATTACAGAGTCGTCACAGTGAGTGAACAAACCCAAATTTGCCAATTTTATGGCCTTTAGCATGTTAGCCGGCTTGTGATTTTTCAGCTGTGTGGAACTGAAGAGTACGATGTTAGATTCTAACAATTCAATGCCAACACTTTCGATTTCAAGTTTAAAATATGCTCTAAAAAATCAGTAAATTCCCTCAGATTTCGTACGAGATCTTTGTCGGGAGTTTAGGTCTGAATAAAAGAAATTCTTCATGTAGCCCTACGCATGTTTTCCTGTTATGCATTCAGCGTTAATTTTCTATTCTTTTTCGAAGTAGCCTATTTTTAGCTGAAGCGAGCGCGGCACGTAATTTGGAAAAAAAAATATTCTGCGAAACGGAATTCGGCGAAACGGTCATACCGTTCATCTTGTACGTGAGGGTCAAAAATCAAGATATCGTACAGCATGAAAATAGGTCTACTCAAGCTTAATTCAATTATATTTCATTGGGCGCTACTCTCACCTTTGCAGGTACCGTGGTTCAAAAGGAGTAGAGATATGAACGATGCTAATGATTTAGATAAAATAAATAAAAAATATCTCCACGCGTAGTAGTGTGGAACTCTCAATTTTAATATTTAAATCGAGGAAAAAGGGGAGAAAAAAAAACCCAAAAAATCCTTTAAAAAAGCAGCAGAAGGAAAAATAAGTAAGCTGCGGGATAAAGGCTGCAAAAAAAAATAATAAGTTTCTTGGTGAAACTAATTTCCCTGCCTGGTCAAATTCGAGCCAAGGCAACTGACCTAACCTAACCTAATAAAATTAAATTGGGCCAAATTTTGAAAAAAAATAATTCATGAATAAAGAGAGAAAATCGTTTGGAGGCTTAATATTCTTAGATTTGATCATTTTCCGACTGGGAGACCAAAAAATCATCTTTCCGTTTAAAGCTGGTAGCCAATCAAAGACAGACGCTGCTTACAATTTTGGAAATGGGAGATCTCTTCTTCTACGGGACCAATCTTGATTTTCATATATCAAATTAAAGGTAATTTAAGGTAGAACGTTTTATTTTCCATGAAATATTACGTACCAGTATAAATTTCCCAATGGTTTCACTGCAACAGGGATGACGCTACCGGGGGGGGGGGGGGGGGAAAATAAGAGGCCCCCCCCGGTCGGGGAGTAACCGAGATTGTCGTCGGGGAACAGCCGGAAGACGAAATCTACACGACGACGTAAAATTCGTAAAAATTTCGGGGGAAAAAGGTCAAATACAGTTGCAGTTTTGTTTGCCAGTAGTCCTACTGTTGCTACCTCATCACCTCCATAATAATTTAAGAGCTGTCTTGGTTAATGGAGAAAAGTGAACTAAATATGAATAAAGCTAAACTTGTTAAGGATTCTAGCTTATATTCATGATACCAATGAACTCAGCGAAAATCTTGTACAATTAGTTGCTAAACTGAAAATTGATTTGCTGCCTTAGACCGTCAAAGCCATGATTTAACAGACATCTTAGTTATGAGACACGTTTGGGATGCCAACGCCTTACCAGTCATCTCTAAAAGGAGAAGGCCCAATTTTAAAAGCCCAACGCATAATGCGAAGTTTGTGAGGGGTCAAACACACACCGAACAAACGGAGCAATAGCAGCCCAGTGGTAAAGAGTCCCGGCCTTCCAACCAAGAGGACGCAAACTCAACTTCAGCGTGTAACCAATACAGGACTAAAAATAAAATTCACTGTGTTCACAAATGGCCGTATACCTTTGAGGTCCGACTGTGTGTTCTTGCTTTAGTTACAGCCGAAACATCAGCTAAATTTGTACAGAAAAAGCTTTCCTTCCAAGTTTTCGTCAGTTGAAGTCTGATAACAATTAATTCCATAAAAACCGAGCAAAGAATTAAAATTGAAAAATAGTTGGCAGTTTAATTTGCTAGTAGCTCTTCTTCTCTTAGCCCATCGCCACCGTGATTTAAAACTAATTCAGGAACGTAATCTGAATCTTCCGCTATTTGAAAAGTAAAGCAACAATAATTTTCAAACCTAAATTATAAGTGTTTGTTAACGTTAAATTAATTTTTTTAAATTTAAATTCACCGGTTAATTTAATTTGTAAATAAAATATATTTAAAAAAAAACCCAGAATTTTGGTCACAATTAGGTTTTTACGAAAAACATCCAAAATTTGTTTTACAATGTGGTGCAAACGTGTCTCGGGAAGCCAAAAATAGCCCCTCAAATAACATAACATACGTCGGATTCCTGGGCTCTGCCCCGGACCCAGCTGGGGGAGCCTACAGCGCTCCCCCAGACCTCCAAGCTGGTTTCGCCGGACCCCTGCTAAAGTGGATCATATTTCAATTTTTAAAATATTCATTTTCTTTGCCCCCCCCCCTCCCTTCGTCGGGGAATCATTGCTCCCCTACCTGGAGTTGGCTGGCGCCACTACTGCACTGCAAACTCGAAAATTTAGTAATTAACCGCGTTTGGGGCACGTGTCCTCGATCATCACCCTTAATCCGAAACAGTAATATTAACTTCAAGAAAAGTGATTCCCATTTTTCTTTACTCTTTATTTTACCATTTAGAAAACGTTAATAGGACGGAGAAATGGTAAATTCTATTCAGTTTTAGTACGGTAACAATCAAACCATTTTAAAAACAACACAACATAAGAATTCTGTGACATTCTTGACTTTGAATGTAAGAGTACTCCTGATAACTGGTTACAAAATAAAATGCAGAACAAAAATCTGTCATTTTAATGACGTAAAAGTTAAAGTTATAGATTTTGGAAGTAACCTAACAACACTAACGTCAAAGGACCTCAGTTCTCAAACTAACCTTCGCAATCGCATAGTGCTGGTCATAGTGTTATGGGATTTTAGTCTTAGTTGCTAACCCTTGCATCCCAGAAAGACGGTGTAACTAATATTTTATGACTTATTTAATTACTTAAGTTATTTCATCATTGTTTGATGTCCTGATCCAGAATCCGTAGGGTGCCACTTGCAGGGTTCATACTAATACCTGAAAATTAATATCCCTGGTTTTCCCTGATTTATTTCTTTAAATATCCCTGACCAAAACAGTTGCATTTTTAATTTTATTTCAGTTACACAAGAGTCAACTGATCACTCTGCAGGCCTGGCACCATACCTGCACCTGGATAGCAGCTACAGATTTGTCTCGTTTTTTTTTATTTAAAAAATAGGGCAAGAAGTTTGAAGTTCATAAAAAAACTGATCTAAAAAAATAGCAGTTCATTCTAACATCAAATATCACTGAATTTTCACAAATTTTCCATTTTTTCCATGTCTTTTCCTGACCGTGTTTCATATCCCTGATTCTCCAGGTTGGTGTGAGGCTTAGCAATTTGAAATATCCAAGTCAAAAATCATAACAATGGCAGCCAACATTTTTTTTTGCTTGTAGAATGTAAAACGCTCGTCTGATTGAAAACAAATCAATTACTTACAACATTCAGAATAAAATTTCTTTCAAAAACGGTCATTCATATTTTACGTAAAATTACCTCTTTTGACCCAAATTCGTCACCCAGTTCCTATTAAGTCGTTTATGTACTATATACATAAGGGGAGAAGTTCATAATCCCCCACACCAAAATCCCCTCAGGTACAGAATTTCCGGAACCCAAAATCTCTAGAAATCCACACAATCCAAAATTTAAGATCAAAAAGGGGAAAGGAAAAATTGAATATCAAAATGCAGGCTTGTGCAGTAGGAGAAGAGAAAGGCAACATGGGATCCTCTTCGGTTTTGCCCTCCCATATTTTTTTTAATCTCATTGCTTGTTTGTTAAGGGGGGGAGGGAGGCAATAAATATCGAATGCAGGCTTGTTTATTTGGTGGGTAAGTTATTCAGTTAAAACTAGTCAACCGTTTTTTTGGTAATACTAAAATTTATAAACAATGTTATTACCAGTGCAATACAGTTTTTTATTGTTTTTTTTATTACCTGAAATGAATCCAAAAAAGTTATTGAGAGATTTTTGGGGGAACGGGGGAGGGGGGGTTTATAAGAAATGTAGTGCCCTTAGTAGAAATATGGCTTAATCCCGCCCTGGTTATGTAGGGGTTTCTGTGCCGTAGGTATTTTGGGGTGTGGGAATTTTGAACTGCGGCGATTCTGTGGAGATCTATGGTTGTGTGGATTCTGTCCCTGTGGGTATTTTCGGTTGTGGGGATTCTGTTCCTGTGGGGGTATTGTCGTGGAGGTTTTGATTGTGGGAATTATGAACCAGACCTGAACCAAACATACAAAAGCGGGAAAGTGCCGGTTCCTCATATGTGTATAACTATAGCTGCGTTGATAGCCTGGTTTTAATTTAGATAAATCGATATAATTAGGCTTAGATGAAAAGTGAAGCTGCATACTTTTCAACAATGGTAATCAAATGGTTCATCGGAATTATAGGAGATAGGCTACAGCATTTGTCTCTATGCTGTAGCACCTGCTTTCTGCTCCTATTCTCCACTAGACTTAAAATGACGTGATTGCAGTTAATTACAATTAAATGATTTTTAGAAACGGATATTTTTCGACAAGAGTAATAAACATGGGTTATCACAATTTGGGGCTGACTATGGCAGTTTCTGTATGATGTAGCACCATGCTCTCTGCGTCACCGTACGTTACATCCTTAAAGTGATGCGGTGGCAGGTCCATTATCATTGTTGAAAAATGGGCATCTCCACCTTTCGTCTTATCCATTTATCTTAATTATAACTGGCACTGTATTGCTTTAAATTTGTTACCTTATGGTGAATCGAAGCATAAAGCATATGATACATCATAGTAGAGAAAATTCATACCTTAGCTTCAAATTTAGATAAAATAGTTTATATTACCCTTGTTGAAAAATATACATCTGCACCTTTCATCTAAGCCTTATTACATCCATCTTAATTAGAACTGCCACCGCACCACTTTAAAGATGTAACTTATGGTGAATAGAAATAGTATGCATGGTGCTATAGCGTAGAGAAACACCCGTAGTTCCTAATTACAATAACCCGCTTTAGTTTCGTTGTTGAAAAATATTAAACTGGTTTGATTGTTACCATTATAAAACTAAATATAATTTATCATTTTCCGTTTCTACGTATCCGATTAACGTTTTCTAAACATCAAATGATAAAAGAATGAGAATCACGTTTCTTGAGGTTAATAATATATTACTGATTCGGATTAAGTGTGATGATCGATAAAATGTGTCAAAAACACCGTTAGTTACTACATTTTCGAGTTTGTACGTAAAACCATCGGGAAATAAATGTATTACTGAAGAGGAATTAAAACATTTCTAAGATTTCTACGTTAAATTACAAATAATTTGATGTGTTACATTTTCAAAACTGTAAGCGGCCGCTAACTTTGCTTAGCCGCCATCTTTAAACAGAAAGTTTTTTTTGTTGGGTCTCCTTATCGGAAAAATGTTCAGGGCATGTCGAGATATTAACCTCCCACCCCCACAAAGGATTTGCTTTCTTTATCCTTTTTTTTTTTTCATCAATTTACTCTACTCGAACCTCTAACGAAACATAACAAGAAAAAAAACCGTATTGTCTCTAGACCCTTCAACCAAGCTTGGATGCGTCGCCGGGACCGCAGCTCTGCGAGTATAGATCGTGGCACACTAAAAGCATATATAGAAAGCATATAGTTTAGTTTAAAGTTGATTAGAATTGGTTAGATTAGGTAAGTTAGATATCGACTGATTAGGCAGGTTATGCTCACTTTCACAAAAACCAAGGCCTATTTTAGACCCAAATTTCGTCTCCGGTAGACCCAGCCAAAAAAAAATCGAAACTTTTCTCCTTTCGGCTTATAGCCTTACTCGGCGTGCTTAAGCAAGCACACTAATTAAATACAGTACACCAAGTATATATTATAGTGTACTGGTGACCGGAAAAAAAAGCCTGGGGAAAAAAAGCCGCAGAAAAAAAGCCTGGAAAATAAAGCTGATAAAAAAAAAGCCGCGGAAGAAAAAGCTGATGGAAAAAAAGCCGATGGAAAAAAAAGTCGCGGAAAAAAAGCTGATGGAAAAAAGGCCGATAGAAAAAAAAGCCATGGAAAACAAAGCCGCGGAAAAAAGGCCGATGGACAAAAAAAAGCGCGAAAAAATATGGTTGAAAATTTACAAAAAAACTACCTAAATGCACTTAACGTGTGTATTAATCATTCATTAGCTGCATGTTGCTCGATCAAGGTCACCTTTGGAAACCCGAAA
>JAHWFP010205383.1:11198-23946 GCA_023313725.1 Lithobius niger | reverse complement strand
TATGAGCTTTTACATCGTCGTAATAACTCTCTCTCAACAACCTATCGAAAATCAGTTGGGAATGCCTTCCATTACTTTCAGTTACAATCAAGTAGGTAAACGCGTTGAAATTGACCATAAACTACCTCCAGATGCTAAGTTGTGTTTGTCTTATAGTCTCGCTAGGTTTTTAGGCTGGGATAGGTCGGATAGGTTGTTGAGAGAGAGTTATTACGACGATGTAAAAGCTCATACTAGGGCCACGACTGAAAGTATTCTGCAGCAATTTAATGACGGGAGTTGGTTCGTGTCCTACGTCACTTTTGTATCTACCATCAACGTTCCTTTAACTCCTGGTTACTATAAAACGGGACACGAATTGGCGAATGCTTTGAACAAGGCCATGAGAGAAAGAGTGCGCGCTGTTAAATATCCTAAGTTCGAATACGGGGAAGTCGGAGATGTAATGTCTATACGTTTCCCCTCCATCCTTTTATCGGCTGATAAAGAGACTACTCCTCTGGAAGTACTGAGTATGAGCATTAACAAGGTTTTGGCGAGTAGAATAGGCTTTAGAGCCGATCATTTTTTTCATAGAGCAGTTGCATCAACTATAAAACTTAACTTGATCGGGGGGTTCCATTCTTTTTATATTTACAGCGACATAGTGGCGGAGACCCTAGTTGGTGACGTTCTGGCGCCTTTATTAAGAGTTGTAAAAATCGGAGAAGGCGATATGACGAATGTAATATTTACTAAACCTTACTACAAACCAGTCGCTCGTCTTAATTTCGAGACCCTTAGAGTCTATATAATGTCAGACATGGGGGTGGCCATTCCATTTAACTCGGGAGAAGTTAGCCTGACACTACACTTTAAGCGACGTCCTTAAAAAAAAAAAACCATGCGAGCCCCTTACTCCGGATTAGATCCTCGCGTATGCGTGCAACACTATTGCCCTGTCCAGAGAGGGGGAGCCCCTTATTTTGCGGGGGGAAGAATACAGAGAGGGGGGGGCGGGTTCGGGGATTTCTTGAGCGGTATCTTTCGGTCGGCCGTCCCTTTTCTTAAAAGAGGTTTAATGGGGATAGGACGTTATGCGCTAAGATCTGGGGGAAGGATGCTGGATGACGTAGAGTCTGGACAATCTGTTAAGGAAGCTGCTCGGACGAGATGGAGGGCGGCTAAACACGATGCCGTGGCCACTGCTACAGGTGGGCAAGTGGGAACCGGTCGCAAGAGGAAGAAGAAGCGTTGTCAATCAGGAGGTGGGAAGAGAAAACTAAGACGCCTACAGGCTTCCAAAAAACGAAGAAGCAAGCCTAGAAGAAAGGCGGACTTTTTCGGTTAAATGAGCAACAGAAAGTATATAACCGCATACTGTACTACGGCGTCTTTCATTCCACATCATCATGTCATTGAAACCAGACAGAGATTCAGTCCCCTGCACCAAGGAAGAACTTGAGCTCTTTACGACACCTCCCGTGCAGGTGACCGTAAATGATGACACTCTAGTCGAGTATCATCCTTTAGCCACATTAAGTGACGGTGCTCCTATCGAATTCGTGGTTCCTGGAGCTGCCGACTGTCTCTTGGACTTGAGTCAGTCGTTTTTACACATCCAGTGCAAAATAGTTAAAGGTGTAGCGACGACTATAACAGACACCGAGAAGATTGGTCCTGTAAATCTACTTTTGCATTCCCTTTTTTCGCAATGCGATTGTACATTAAATGGAAAACAAGTGTCTAATAGCGACAATGGGTACGCATTTCGTTCTTATTTAGAGACTTTATTGACTCATGGCACCGATGCTAAAGTCGGTCACCTCTCCAGTCAATTGTGGGAAGCCGATACTGCCGGTAGCTTCGATAGTGGTAATCCTGGTGGAAGTAACGTTGGTCTTAAAGCACGCACCAAACGTGTCAAGACTAGTAAAGTTATAGACCTGTACGGTCGCCCTCACTGCGACCTATTTCAGCAAGACAGACTTTTGTTAAACAATGTCGATCTCCGTCTCAAATTAACTCGTAGTAAAGATGCATTCTGTTTAATGAGCGCCGAGACCAACCCGAGCTACCGCGTGAACATCACTAAGGCAGCCTTGTTCGTCCGCCGAGTCACACCATCACCGGCAGTGTTGGTGGGGTTCACCCAGGCCTTAAAAGACGGTTCCGCAAAGTACCCAGTCCGCCGTGTGGAAATTAAAACTTTTACTATACCTCAAGGTAGTCTACAAGGCAATCTCGATAATGCCGTCCTGGGAAACATGCCTTCGTTTTGTCTTCTCGGCCTGGTTTCGAATAGTGCATACAACGGTAGCTATACTAAAAATCCTTACAACTTTGCCAACTACAACGTTAATTATCTCGCTTTGCAGGCCGATGGAAAAACTATTCCTTCTATTCCCTATAAACCAGACTATGACAATTCTTTATACGTGCGAAATTATTACTCACTTTTTCAAGATACCAACAAACTGGTTTCGGGCTCGCCTCCACCCATCGCGTATGGTGATTACCCGGAAGGCAATGCGCTGTACGCCTTTGACTTGACTTCCGATAAAAGCCAAGGAGAGTGCCATTACAACCTCATTCGTCAAGGATCTCTTCGTATCGACATTAGTTTCAAAGAAGCCCTTACGGAAACTATAAATTTAGTACTTTACATGGTGCATCAATCCATACTCGAAATCGATCAATCTAGAAACATTCTATATGAACACTGAACAACAATGCAAACGGATCAATTGCGCGCCGCAGCTAGCAGTCACAAGAAGCTAGGGCCTTTATTCGGTGACGCGTACGCTTCCGATCAGCTACCTAGAACAGCCACCCATTCGGCGTACATCGTTAATTTGGATCCCTCTTCCAAACCAGGTAGTCACTGGATCGCCATCTATTTCGACCACCTCAAAGCGTACGTTGACTATTTTGACAGCTATGGTCTGAAGCCTACTAACGTACACATCCTGCGTTTCCTCGGTAGGAATTCTACCTTTAAGAATTATAATCTACACACCTACCAAGGACCTTGTAGTACGGTATGCGGCCAATACTGCCTTTATTTTCTATATCATAAAGCCAATGGTCTCCCCATGACTCGTATCCAACAACATTTCCATCCTATGACGAAGGATTTTAACGACCGCCGTGTCGTTCGCTTCGTCAAAAGACACTTTAAATTCGTTACACCTTCCGAAAATAAAGACTGCTTTCAATGCTGTAAGCCGTTGTTATGATCGACTGTGGGGGGGAAAATGAGACTGACGTTGCTGTTGGTGTTTTTTTTTCCTAGGGGTCTTAAACCCTCTTAAATAATGTACGGGTCTTAAACCTTTTTTAATTTTTTTTATTATATAAATGTTTCACTACAGGGTCCTAAACCCTCTTCAATCATGTTGTGAATTTTTTTTTGTATTATATACCTATTTTGATGAGGAGGTCTTAAACTTCCTTCAATGTACATAGTGTGGGATTTTTTTTTTATTATATAAATGTTTTGCTAAAGAGATCTTAAATCTCCTTCATTGTACATGGTGGTGGGTTTTTTTTATTATATAAATGTAAAGAGATCTTAAATCTCCTTCATTGTACACGGTGTGGGTTTTTTTTTTATTATATAAATGTTTTGCTAAAAGAGATCTTAAATCTTCTTAAAAATGTAGGTTTTTACTTAATAAATTTTTCCCTCGCAAGGGGGGAAATTTGTGTTTGCGTAGCTTCGTGTCCGACTTTACTTATTTTGTTTATTGTCCATACTTGTTCTTTTTTTCGGCCATATCTTTTATTAACGTCTACGATAAACACCTAGTTTTCTACTGGAAACCTAGGCGACGAACTTAACGTTGGTTTCGACTACGCGGCATCATGCAATTAGAACCAACGAAACACCGTTGGGCCACTCGGACGACTAGCGTTTGAGAATTCCAAATTCGGGTGATGAACACGATACGTCAACGGATACCTTTTTTAATTTTAGTTTTTTTTAACTTCGTCACATTTAATTTTTTGTTTTTTTTTTGCCAACACATTCCCTTACGTATCGCAGCGGATTACGGGCCTCCTGGTGGTATCGCCCGGGTGTTGTCTGGAAGAGCGCCATCGAAGGGAGCCGTATTACACAAACCCTACAAACAACGTGTATTATGACTCGCTGCGATGACGCCTCCTTCCACATGATAGCTAGACCGTATGCGCGCAATATGGCCTTTTGCGATATCACTTCTTTACATGTCTCACTTCTTATTTGTATTACATCTTATAAACTACCGGTGGGACTTTTGCTTTTTATAATACCTAGCTTCTGATTTTTTTACGGGTATAGAGGCTTATCCCCTTCGCTGGACGCTCCCGGGGATTCGTTACTAGCCGTCAGTTTCCCCTTCAGGAAACTGCCGGTGGATTTTTGGGTTTTTAACTACCTAGCTGTTATCACTCCGCTCCCTCAGCCTTGTCCACGTTCTTAAATTCTCAGTCTGCACTACGTTCCGCTTATCGAATTGAAGGCACTACTTCGGCTTATATCGCTTCGTTATAGCCTACATGATTTGCGAAGGTGAGCTTTTTAGGCTCCCTCAGTCTCCGCCTGACGTCGCTTCATTTTGTATTTCTACCGTGTCTAATATCGTTTTTTTTTTTGTTTGTTTCAGTCCCACCATACCCTACACACAACTACCCCTGACTAGATGAAGGCCATCAGGTGGTATTATACGTACACCGTTATTGTTTCGCTTTCAAACACCTATTTTTTTTTTACAGGCAGAAATATAAAGGTTCCATGCTCAATCCTCATGCTTAAGGTAACCCTCAATACGTGTGGCTTCTGACTATGCTTTATATTCCAGTATTTTTCGGTAATTCTGGTTTCTTACTTTTTTACAGCTTCCAGACCGACTTGAAGGAGCTGCCTTGAAGAGGAAACCATACTTACACTCAATCCAACTTGAAGGACAACGTGGGCATCCTCATACTTAAGGTAACCTTCAACACATGTGACTTCTGACTATGTTTTTATATCCCAGTATTTTTCGGTAATTCCAATTTCTTACCTTTTTACAGCTTTCAGGCCACCTTGAAGAAGATCCCTGGCTCGAAGATCTGACTGTCTCAGGCTTTTTTTGCTGTTATTTCACAACTGTACTATGCATGTACCTCTAAACGATTTTTAATAAAAAAAAGTGTATCTCCTGCCTATCACTTTTACCTATGCATGCACGCAAACAGGGGGAGTCTTTTCAACTGGTAACAATTATTATCCCGGCCGGGCGACGCATAGATGCGGCAGGGATATGGGGCGGGTATCTAACGTTCAAGGGAGGGAAAATGTTGATCCTAGGTGCACATGGACCGACCAATAGACCCTAGATGCACGCTCCACCCTTCCCACGGATTCAAATGTGATACCCAAAAAGCATGGGGCTCTGTTAGGCTGTATCACTATACTAGACACTTTAGTGATCATAACTACTCTAGCCTGTTCCTCAGATAATCCCATAGGAAGAAGTCAGGAGAGGTTAGATCAGGACTTCTGATCCTCCCCTCCCAATCCACCTGCCACCAAAGGTCTGATCCAACCACTCCGTACATTGCGTCCAAAGTGGGGAAGAGTCCCATCGTGCTGATACCATACGGTATGAAGATGGGCAAGCAGCACTTCCTCCTCGATGGATGGTTGAATCTCGTCTTGGAGCAGCTGTAAATACTGTTCAGCATTTAGTGGTCCATCAATGAAGAATGGTCCTATAAACCGTGAACCCACAAACCCACACCATACATTCATGCTGGGATTATATTGGTGGTGTTCCTCAATTGTGTAATGTGGGTTTGTGATTCTGTATTCACGTGTGTTCTGTTTGTTAGGTAATACATGTAATGAAATATGGGCCTCGTCACATCACTGCCATAGGGGTAGAAATGTGGCATCATCACCAATGGTTTCAACAGCCAACTGTGCGAATTGTAGTCTTCTGTCATAGTCCTCCTCATCAAGGTGTTGTGGAGTGGCGGGTTTGTACCGATGGTACCACTGTTCCTTAAGGATTCAATGGATGGCTGTTTGGTTGGCATTAAAATGCTGGGCAAGGTCTCGTTGTAATGATCAAGGGGTAGCTTTGATAGACTCAATTACGGCAAGCGCACTTTCTTCATCTGCAGCCGAACGTGGACGACCACATGCTCTCTAGTCGTCTGCCACAGACCATGTTGTCTTAGTTTCTGCAACAAATTATTGACTGTGTTGTAACATGGCCTATCTCTGTCTGGATGGTGAGTGTGAAATTGGTCAATAACTGCTGCAATGGTTTCAAAGTTGGCTCCCTCCATGCCACAAAGCAGGACTAATTCAATCCTCTCCTAAATGGTGTAGTGCGGGGGCATGTCTTAAAGGCCCACACGTTCCAACCAAACGTTCAACTTCTACGTTCAAAGACGGTGGCTACGATGGAATTGTAATACTACACGTGTACAACCTGAGAACACGTAGTTTGCTATAACACAATTACAAAACGTCCCCGTCAAGGGCCGGTGGACATCCGCACAAGTAATTCAAGGGATGCAAAATGCAAACCTTTATTATATTGAACAAAGGTTTTTGTTTCATGTGCTAATAAAATTAGGCTCCCCTATAGTATAGGCCTACATCCTGTAGACCTACAACTTATAGGCCTACATTTTATAGGCCTACATTCATAGGCCTATTTTTCAGTACTTTATGAATCACTCTGTATACAAGAGGAGTTGAAATACCAAAGTACTAATTCTAGAAGGAAAAATGAATGCGAGTGTATTTGATGTGTATTAGCGTACAATCAAGTAGGGTCATAGTTAAAGAGAGGAGGATGAGGAAATGAAAAACGAAAGACGGGATCAGAGGTAATTCTTGTAAGAATGTTCTCGAATCAATGAGAACTGTACAACATTGATCAAGACCAAGTGTCAAGTCCTGTATTCCCTTCATTCTGAAGAATTTTCTTCATCAAGGGATATACATACAAGGGGAGTTAACATATCAAAATACTAATTCTAGAAGGAAAAATGGATGCGAGTGTATTTGATGTGTATTAGCGTACAATCAAGTAGGGTCGTAGTTAAAGATGAGGAGGATGAGGAAATGAAAAACGAAAACGGGATCAGAGGTAATTCCTGTAAGGATGTTCTCGAATCAATGAGAACTGTACAGCATTGATGAAGACCAAAACCAAGTGTCAAGTCCTGTATTCCCTTCATTCTGAAGAATTTTTTTCATCAAGGGATGTATATATAAGGGAAGTTAACATATCAAAATACTAATTCTGGAAGGAAAAATGGATGCGTGTGTAGTTGATATGTATTAGCGCAGTGTTTCTCAAACTTTTTTTTAACCACGACCCCATTTTTCAAAATTTGATTATTGGAGGTGGGTCACGACCCATCCATACCGGTAATACAAATTTAATGCTTTGTAATATAAAAAAGTTTCCTAATTTTTTTTTATGAGCAATGTGCTTGTTTTTCTGAACACAACTGCTCCAAATTTGATACAACATTTGTTAATTTTTTTTATCTTAGCTCATTCTCCACAGCCATCTGTCGGTTACGAACATTTGTTTTCAGTCCCACTAAATAGGAAAACGCCGATTTACATGGTTAAGAAGAGGCAAATGGAACAAGTGCTTCTATGACACGTCGTGACGAATCATTGCACTTAATGTACCAAAGTCCAGAATTCGTGCAGCTCCTTTGATTTGAACTGAAGTTTCAATGCTGAGTGAATTGAGTGAAAAAGTTCTCAAATTGAGAAAGCAATATTAAAAAAAATACCACTGTCCGTTATACCTGTGCTCCAGTCCAGAGATTGTACATACTTTCCATACACCTGCACATAGATGGACAGTGTTTGGATGATGATAGAAATGGATAGTTTTGTAACTTGGTGCTTGATGCTTCAAATTCATCTGAGGAAACAACTTCTCGAAATAGAAAATAACGACGAATCACTCCTCAACTTCAGTTTTTCAGTTACTGGAATGAGAATCTATTCACGACCCCAGGATTACGTGGGGTCGTGACCCACAGTTTGAGAAACACTGTATTAGCGTACAATCAAGTAGGGTCGTGGCTAAGCTATAACCATACACGGCACTGGCACTGTCGTAGTGGATAAAAGCGTAGATTAGAAAAGCACAGTTTATTCATTCAAGATTAAACAGTAAAAGCAAACACTCCACCCACATGAGCTGATGATAGCGTCTGATGTGAGGCAGGAGACAAAGAAAAACAATTGAAGAGGCACGTTTGCGACGACGTCAAAAATTTGGCCCCCAATAAATAGATCAACATCGAGGTAAAAATCGACACATACACACGTACATACACAACAAATTAATAAAACTTGAGAATAAATCAACACACAATGTGTACAAGAGCGAAATATACAAATCAGTTCCCAGATAAAAACTAAGAAAAAATGTAATCAAATACTTAACAATAATATTACAACAAAAAAGACACAAAAAAGCTGCAAAACATAAAATCTCAAAAAAAGTACGAAACGTTTACCTCACAATGCTAAACGTGCTTCCTTAAGGCATCGCGTCAGGTTAATCAACCACCTAAACTGATGTTGCTGAAACGTGTGTAGATTAGTGATTTCTTTGAAGTTAATAAGTAAGTTGTTGGGAAATTTGCTGCCGCCAAGGCGTAACTTAGATTTGCGTATATCGTTCTTTTGAAACTTTTGGCTGCATAACACGAAAAAGTAATTCAATCCTAATGTGGTAATTCGTGAAGGGCAAGTGGAAAGGTGAGTTCCATTTTTTTCTAAAAAATTAACAAAGTTCTGAAAACATAGAGGTGGCAAATTGGGAGGATATCGAGCTGCTGACAAATTGGGATAGAGTGATCGTATTGCTTTATAAATGTCATCGTTCTAACTATTTTGGTTTGAAATTTGATGACCGGATCTACAGCATTCATGTATATGCCATCCCAGCAGATGTCTGGCTACTATACATGTTAGACTGCCCAAAGCGTAACACAGCTTTTTGAGGATTTTGACTGAAACAAGTTTTCTAGTATAGGCTAATACATCTTACAAAGAATTGCAGCATAGTAGAACTATCACTAAACTGGCTCTTCCAGCTGAAAGTGATGTCTAAAGTAACCCGAAGACTTTGGTTTGATTTACTGATCTGTGTCTTACGACTCACAAGTAAATAAGTTAGTATTTAGTAAGGCATTTAGTGCTTTACTAAGGCTTTTTTACTGAGGCATTTAGTGCTTTGTACAAGGAAGAATAAATTAAAAAAAAAAACGGAAGATTTCGTAAATCTGCCGCTCCCGTCTAACCTACATTCTGTATAGCAGTGTATTTGCGTGTAGTTTCGTTTGACCTGGTTTCACAAATCGCCACCAGAGGTTCCAAGATAGAACTGCAAGTGTAGCCTCTTTTCTCCGTTCTCTAGTTATGTCTTGCTCGTAGCAAGATTTGCCCCTGGAAAACAATTCAAAATCCCTAAGTCTGACAGTTCGTTGTAGCACTTTTGTAGCATTTTTTCTCCATGGTTGGTATAGCTTGAAGCAGGATTTTGAAGGAGTGGTATCACCTTTAAGTTTTTTTTTAATTGATAACACTGGCAGCAACGAAAGGTGAAGCAGTGCTAGCTCGGCTGCATAAACAAAATGGCCGATTTCCACCAATAAAAAAAATGTGATTATCTAACGCAAACAAGACCGCGTTTTTATAGTTATGGCGGAATTAACTGAACCAGCCAAGCTGCAAGCAGGTAATTAATGCACGGCCGTAAAATTCTATTTATTCATGTCAATTGGCAATAAAACTTTGCCGATAAGGTTTCTTCAGTGATTTGAACGAATACCGAAATCGCCTAGAGACAGCAGTCGCCATATTTTTTCAGCCAGATTCATGGAATGGTTTCATTGGTCGTCCAGCGCTAGTGACGAAAGCGTGACGTCAGCATTAAGCAAAGTGGTACACAGGCTGCACTGCTGCAAGGAAACAGCGCGCACGTTACCCTATATATTTTTTCACAGACGAAGGAAAAGAACGTTCAAAGCTAATCAATTTACGTCAAACAACGTTATTTAAAAAGACTATTTACTGGAAATGGCCTCATCAGCAATTTAATTCCTGGTGTGTTGTTTAGAATTTCAAATTTAAACTAGCAGCTGTGAAGGCAGTTAAATACACTTGTTTCCTAATGCTTCATTCGACGGAGGACGCTTCATCCAGTGCAAAATCTAAAATTTAACATCTGAGAAATGAAATAATTATTGGCCTGACATTCATTACAGATTAAAGAGGAACAACCAAAAACTAGTAACACTTTAAAAAAAATTTATTCTATCTGTTTAAAAAAGTTCAACCAAGAAGCCCAATTTCATATATGGCGTGCAGTATTTCTTGATGCAATAAAGTTCACATGTTTTTTTATTCCTTTTAACTGTTTTCAGTTTTTTTTCCGTTATTTGGAAATTTTATATATTTTGTATTCCATATAAAGGCATCCACTTCTTCTCCACCATGCATCTTTACTGTTATTGACTGGATCACAACCGTGAAACCGAATCTCATACGTGGTGTGCAATATTTCTTGACGTAATAAAGTTCATAATATTTTTTTTCATTCTTATTTACTGTTTTCAGATTTTTTTTCTCCGTTATTTGTAAATTTTATGTATTTTGTTTTCCATGTGAAGACGTCCCACATCTTCTCCAGCATGCATCTTTACTATTATTGACTGGATCAGCTTGAATGTGCTTGAGCAAAATAATGATGGCGGTCAGCAGGATGGACGGACGCATCTGGCGTTTCTCTTGTGGGTCAAGAAGGGCGGTGACCCGTCTGTCAGGCACGACTAGCTTCCCCAGCCGATCCAATTACGTGCCTGGGCGAGAAAAGAAAATCATGGGAAAAAAAAAGAAGCAATGCTGGCTGAGTTTCTGGACATCATCGCCATCTGTTGAGTTAGGCGTCCCAAGCTTCCTTTCTGCTTATATTAATGACTGAGTATACGTCTATTTTTTCTTGGAATTCGTGCGTGTGTGTGGTAGCTTCTGAATTGCGCTACCTGTAATACCGAAATGTGCGTGAAATACAATTACAGAGCGAGCGAAACCATTTATAACATTTACGTATAGGGCAGTGACATAACGTAGTATTATTGTGTATAACTCTATGGTGGAGTCAGTAACTGGGTTAGCTGCAAGGGGCACTCGAGGGCGAAAAGAAGGTCGTCTTACTGAAGCCAATGCTATTAGACTGGATTTCTCAAGCCTATAACGCGCGATTTTTGTTGTTGGAGAAAACTACGTTCTTTTAAGCCTAAGAAATCCGCTCTCAAAGCACTGTCTTTACTAGAATTGCTGTTTTTTCCCTTAAATTTTAATCTAGTGCACCTTGTAGCTATGCCCTCTAAATGGTATCTCGTGGCCAAAATGACGTCACTTGACGGTGCTCTATAGAATTTCCAAAGAGGTATTTCTCGCTGTAAGCAAAGGAATGCTGCACATACAAAACAAATATCTTTTAACACAACAAACAAGCCACGTGCCTTTTGAATTATTGAGTAAAAATTTGCTGCGTGCTAGTGCACCCGGAAACAGACTATAAAGTTTTAACGATATTAAGGCCACTAGATGATACCACCGCAGAACGTAAAGAAAGTACACTGGCGCCATCGAGTGACAGTAATGTCGTTAACTTTTATAGCTTGCTCCCAGGTGCACGAGGGCGTTGACAAATTTTTACTCAATAGTTAAGTAGGCACGTGGCTTGTTTGCTGCGGTTGAAAGGTATTGCATTGCGCATTCCTTAGCTTGCTGCGGCCAAGCGCTAGAGAGAACCCGATAGGGCTGGATGCTGCACACTTTCATTTTGTGGCAACTCGCCTTTAACATAGTGCAGTGCAGACCGAATTTTCAGCTTTTATTTAAATTTTTCACACGACGCGTTATTTGTGGATTTAAGCTCTAAACCAATAAAGCTGGGCAAGGGGATCCGTGCTTTCAAAGATATACTATGAACACAGCAATAGAAATAATAATTGTCCACGAAAACTAATTAGAAATTAAGGCACAACTAAACTACTTGACATTACTTATTAATGGCCGGTTGTTCTTGGGTTTATTATTAAGGGTCGATTGTTACTTGAGTTATTTATTAATGGTCGATTGTTACTTGGGTTATTTATAAATGGTCGATTGTTACTTTGATTACTTATTAATGGTCGATTGTTACTTGGGTTGCTTATTAATGGTCGATTGTCTTCAACCATTAATAATTGAAAGACGTGAATTGTTAATGGTTGAAGACATCGACCATTAGTAAGTAATGCCGAGTATCTCCAGTAACGTCAAACTTTGTAATTTTGTATACGGCACGCACACCACGTTCTTCTATTGTTGGTGGTTGAAGCCAATCGATCATTAATAAGTAATGTCCAGTATTTTTGCATGCAGCTCGCACGTCATGTCTTTCAATTGACGTGGTAGACAATTGACCACTAATAAATAACCCAGTAATAATCGACCATTAATAAATAATGACATACAGAATGCACGTCAGACTTTCAATTATCAATGGTTGAAGTGAATCGACCTTTAATAAGTAATGTCAAGTATTTTTTGTATACACGTCTTCATCACGTCTTTTATTATTAATGGTTAAAGACAGTCGACTGTTGAAAAGTAACCAAGTTAAGACTCACCATTAATAAGTAATGTCAAGTATTTTAGCATCGACCATTAATAAATTAATAAACAAAAACGGAA
>JAHWFP010205381.1:0-12820 GCA_023313725.1 Lithobius niger | reverse complement strand
GGGGGGGGGGTGAAATATTTGGGGGGTCATGGAGCACCCTGGCGCCGTCACTGCTGTCGGCGTTCTTCGTCCAGTTATTCACCTATCTGATTCGGGCTTATAGTTCTTCTGCATTAACTACTGGCCAGTAATTCCATTGAAATCCAGTTATTCGCAAGCAAAAAAATGTTAACTGCATCGTTTTGGCAAGGTGTCATTCGCATGCCGACTGGGTAAAAGCAGGTTATTAGTTAATTTTGCAGACCGTTTTGACGATTGACCAAACATTGGTGGATTGTAAAATAGAAGTTTTTACCAGTGTGAAAGCGAAACTTTAAAAAGAGAAACTTACCAAAACTTATTACTCTTTATAGCAATATGGCCGGGCGGCATAATTTTTTTTTCCGTTAACAGTTCAGCAAAACTCGCTACATAGCTTTCCATGTAGCCCAGCAGCGTACAGAAAAAAAACTGTTTAATCCGACATAAGTCACCTAACCTAACCTAACCCAACCTAACTACAACAGATCAGCAATGAAATTAATTTACACATAATCACCATATCACCACTAGTGGGTGTTAAGTAACAAAATTTCGTAGCCAGATCCGACCAGCCTATCTGAACTGTTAAAAAAAAAAAAAATGCGGCCGGGTTAACTATATTATATATATATATATATATATATATATATATATATACTGTATATATATATATTGTTTTTTTTTATCTATACTTACCTCGTATCAACACGGACGACTGGAAATTTCTACGCAGTTTGCTCTTCTCCGATCGCTGGCCGAAGCTGAAATAACGTTATCTAACTAATTTTGTTTTGGTAAACTAGGCTAAGCCATCAAGGTTCCTTCTGGGTTTTCACTATCTGATTACATTTTTCATGCGCTTAAATGCATATTATAATAAAAGAAAGCCAGCCAACCACCCACGCCTAAATGATACCGATGGATTTAAATGGGTTCGTTTTGTTGGGAATACAGAAGACATCCGGATTGTAAACGCAATCTACGCAAGTGAAAAACCTTGAACTAGATTTTTTATGGGCGCAGACAAAATAGAGTAGGGAAATTGCAATAGTTATCATAATTCTTAGCCATAACTATTTTGCAGAATCGACTCGGTTGAATCATGGAATAAGTTTTAATACACGTATAAACAATACGTCACACTGGGGTCTGGTGTGTTATCTGCGAGCAGCAGGATTGGATAGTGGGTGGAAATGTTAACAGACGGTCGCCATTAAGGATAGATAGGCCTTGAGGGAACAGGCATATACGCATGCACAAAAAAGAAATATTCGCCTCTTTCGTGCATCCATATGATTGACACTTCGGCCCGTATTCCGAACAAGTCAGGTACGACCCTGGGGGGGGGGGGGGGGGGGACGATCCCTCTATGGCGCTACCCCCTTCCCCAATCCATCAGATCAAAATTAATTTCTTTAAAGAACGACAGGATACCGACTCATAAAACAAAACAAAAAACGCGTAAACATGAAAACCTTGTTTGGGGCCGTTCACGCATTACGTCATCAAGAAATTGGTCATTTTAACCTCTCTCCATCTCTCATCATCGATCGTCATTAATTTCTCAACCCCCCCCCCCCCGTCCAATATTACGTCATTTCTAATTTGACCCGGTGTTTTTCTTGTATTTCCCTGGGCTTTTTCTGAGGACTTTTTTTTGCGGTTTTCTACCCTTTTACTGGGATAACGGCGCTTACGTCATCAACTGGCCAACTCCTTCCCCACCCCCCCGTCATCAATCTCCATCAGCGGGCGTACCCCTCTCTCCTCTTTCTGATGACGTAATACTTGAACATGCCCTTTCTTAGTAAATATTCCACATATTCCACTAAATAAATACAGATGCAAACCTATTTACGTTCCACCTTTTGAACTTAAATATCAGACTGCCTGAGCGGGGAATTGAACCCACGACCTTTGAAACCAAAGGCCGAAGTTTTACCGTTAAGCCATACTGGCATGGCCTGTGGCACTGGCCGTGTCAGTTAGCGGTAGAACTTCGATCGTTGGTTACAAAGGTCGTGGATTCAATTCCCTGCTCAGGCAGTCTGATATACGTATGTTCAAAAGGCAACGTAAATAGGTTTGCATCTGCATTTATTCAACCCTTCTCGAGCCCATGTAACTTTCCATCCAGTTTAATTAACGAATATTCCACATAGTGCTGGTCTTTTTTTTTACATCCTGGTTATAATCAGCTAACACTGGGTTTACTGTTCACGTAAAATTCGCGAGTTGCCGTACAACACAAAATAGGAAAAATAGGGAAATTGTGGAATTCACATCCTTTTCAAGCACTATTGTGCGTGCGGCGTATCTTGAGTCCTGCAAGTATTTTGTGAGCGGCTACGTCTTCCTGGGGGGGGGGGGTGGCTTTAATCGATGGCCGCTATTGTTTTTGTAACCATCTTGGATATCAACAAGGCGCTCTGCTACTGAAAACGTACAATCGATTATCTGTGTTCGTTCTGCGGAGAAATCAAGATAGGCCACGGACACTATAAGGTTATTTGAGGTTGGTGAGGGAAATTTTTGCTGAGAAATACCAAGGTTGTTTCAAGTTACAATCGAGATTTATAAGCACGAGTGCATTTCAAAATAAGTTAGAAAACTTAGTTTGTATGTTGACTCGCTAGGTTTTTTATTTCATGCCCGTTTAGCAGAAAATTTGAAAAAAAAATTAAATAAAACCCACGTGGCCGAGCTCGCCGATAAACTCCTGTTAAAAAAACAATGTTATTTTTTTTTTTCAATTTCCTCCTACGAACTACACACGTAAATAGGTTGTCATCTGGATTTTTTCCTTCTATATCCACCCAAAACCAAAACCCATACAAGTCTCTAACCAACAAAACTGCAATGTTCCTATCAGTATGCATTCGTGTGTAAACTTTCAGCTGTGTAGGACTTCCCAATTTTTCGCTAGCCATGAGCAATAAGTCTATGGGATTTGATTTGGGGAAAAAGTTACTACCTAATTGACTAACCAGCTAGACAGTAGCCACCTATAACCAAAACTGGTTTAAGAGAAGCTGCCAAGTTTCCAAAACAGGTCGGCTTTTGAAGGTACTGATATCATTTAACCAGGCAGAGGCCACTAGGGTTGATCTTATTACCCAAGTTAATCGCACCGACTAACAGTTCGAAATGAGTGAAATGAAAACCAGAACGTTGCCACTCGCGGTAGCAATCTTCAGGTTTTCATTTAACGTCCAAAGTATTATTTGGTGCGATTAACTGGGCTAATAAGGCTAAACCTTGGCGGACTTTCCCTAGTTGTATGATATCACTACCTTTAAAGTCCGACCCTTGGGTTTTGGCTTTGGACTGTGACCATACAAAAGGCCACGCCGTCTTATCTTCATCTCTACCTTTTTTTTTGTCGCGGCACTATGTACCTATAGCTAAACAGTATCGTGAAAACAACGTTATAGCTGATCTTTTGCTCTATGAATGGTGGATACTCATCCTTTAACTTATAGTTATTCTTTATCCCTGCACCTTTTCCTTTCATTTTCAACAATTTGAAAGATTTCGGCCGTCATCCTCAACATGACAAAATATGCTTTCATAGTTCCTTACAGTTAACACACATATCTGGTAGTGAGGCCGGAAGAAAATGTTTTAGGGACCCTGGCCCGTATAGCCGTATACCCCAAAGCATAACTACTGCCGAGTACAGACAAATACTACTTCCACTAATTAACAACATATAAAGCAAGCATCACTGCACTTAGTCACTGCCGTATAGGTCCATGATGCACTATCATTACCACCACCACTGCGCACACTCCACCAAATACAGAAGCCTTTCCTTCAATCACACATCATTTTCACAACCACTGTACCACTACCACTTCACTATCACTATGTACTTGCACAAAGTAGCTTTTCTGATATAACTTCAACTGCGTGCAGCACTTATATTGCTTGCTGCTACTATTGGGGCGCACACACAGACAAGACCAGAAGAGGGCACCGAAAACCACGTGAGAGTCACAAGCTCATCCTCACAGACGCACAGAAGAGAGCAATAGCGCGCAACCTCACAGAAGTGTCGCGACTTGCAGGCGTGGTGGACACACAGATCCTGTACTGTAGCCACGGGAATTTTGATATCAAGTGGCATATCTTAGCACACCCAGAATTATATAGCATCTTCTTTATCATCAACAATGAATCTTTCAACAATCGGATGTCTACCATTCGGATGATCTACAGTTAATTGACGGAGAAACACTAGCGTGTGTCTCGACAACAATATACGTTTTAGCAGTTTTATGTATTTCTCCGAAAAATTCAATTCGAATTTTGTTATTGAGCCTACAAGTCGGCCTTCAAGCTACATGCTCACACTAAAATTCAATTTTGTTAAAAACGACGATGGGGAATTTGCGATATTGTCCCTCTCATTGTGGTGGGGCAGATAATCCAGTTTGGGCTCGTGCTCCCTGAAAAACAAACAAACAAACAAACGACAACAACAAAGAAATGGGGAGAGACATCGACAAGCGTGTTTTTAGAAGTCAACATTTTCCTTTTACTAAAAAATCTAAACGGTGCTTGGACAGGACATCCTTACCCTCCGGAACATCCTGCCGAGAGAAAATGAAAAATCACAGAGAGAAAATGTCCAGGGATTAGTGCGCATTGTCTGCGCAACTGTGTTTAAGAACTGTGCACCCTCGTCATCAATTGCCACCACTTGCGTTTTTAATGCAATGTTTTTATGTTGACTGTCATTATGTTTAAATATTCGCCAATAATAAATAGTGATTGAAGACACAAATTGGTATATACTCTTTCTAACCTGACAGCCACACCTAGGTCTTTTTTTTGCAACAGTCTCCACTGGTGCGGCCGTTCGTCATCATCGACTGAGTTACAACCACTGGCCTCCAACCCGTCTGCTCAAGCGCGACAAACGCCACCCTCCTCAGCCGTAGGTTGAAGCAAGTGATCAAGCAAGTCACGAAAAGATCAACTACCGATCTCCCATGCTTGCATGACGATCTTGGTCGTTTCACCACAGAAGTGAACACGTCACCGTGGCTCACTCCCCGTTAATTTCCGTGGTCGATCCACACTCTTCACACCACCCTGATTTATCATCGACACTCGACTCCGCCCTTCGATTGGCCCTGCTCCTGCTCGCCCAGGCGCACCTAGACTTCGTCCCAGGCCTTACGCCTCGGCCGCCCTAAAACAGCTTAAAAAAGAACACATGCACTCTCGACACCTTCCCATTAACCCATCCTGCTTCAGGATTCGAAGTTGCATCGATGTGTCGTCTGCGGCAGCTTTGTCTCTTGCTGCCACTCGCCGCTTTCATAGCCAGAACCCCCGAAAGTCACAATATCACCATGGGCACTTTTTCGTCAACACTCCGACCCCGTTGTGTCATCCCACAATTCATCGGTTTCGTGATTAAAACCCACGAAATGCGACCAGTAACCCATGAAGTCAACGCATGACGTTGTCTCCAGGCGTAATTCAGCACTTTCGCAGCTAGAACCCACAATAACACCCTCGGGAACAATCTCAACTTTCCCGTCGTTTGATTTTGGTCTCCCACCTTCATCGCAACCAACTTTTGTATCAGCCTCTGTGATTAAGTCAAACACGATTGCTAGTGCTTGCTAGTCACCTGCGCAAGCTGGTCGTACTTTCGTTGTCTGGTCATACACCTGGTCGTACTTTCGTCAACATCCAATCTCACACCGAACTGGATAATACCATCGTGGCTCCTTCCCTGTTGTTTCCCAGGGTGAACCCACCCACACAATCGCCGTGCTTTTGTTTGGTCAATCTCCTACTCAGCCTCCATCAGTAAATCAAATACAATTGCTAACGCTTTCATTTGCTTCACCTCTCGTAGCTGATTGCTTCATTGCCCAAGGTCACCTACGCAAGCCATTGGTCACCCTTTTATTAACCACTGATCGTCCAAGTGCAAGCAGACAACACGCAACAGAAGTGGCTTACATCTGGAAAGAAGGACGAACGATGTCTTGCAAACTCCACGAAGTAATCTCAGCAATTTTCAACCTCTGCAAAAAACTCAAGACAACTATTCTGCCACTCCACATCCCAGGGAACAGGAATGTGATTGCAGACTCTCTCTCTCACTGAAAAATGTCAATAGGAAAATGGACTCTCAAGAAATACATCTGCGAATATCTCTCGACATTTGGGGTACCCCATTGATAGACCTATTCGCCACGAGGCACAATGCCAGACTTCCCCACTGCATCAGTCCAGTTGCAGACAATCAAGCCACAGCAGTAGACGCACTGACATTCCCTTGGAAAAACCTCATTGCCTACCTGTTTCCCCCATTCAAACTCCTTCCACAGGTCTTAGAAAAGATAAATCAATTCCGCGGCCTATTTACACTGAATGCTCCAAATTCGCCTTCAGCAGAGTGGTTCCTACAATTCTAAACCTCGTAGTCGACACTCCAAGAAGCCTTCATCAACAGCAGAATCTTCTGTCACAACAGAAAAGAACCAAACTCCACCCGAACATCAGTGCATTACAACTTCGCGGGTGGCTACTATCATCAAACTCATAAAAAAGACGGAAATTCATGAAGAGTAAGCAATTCGCATTGCCAGCAAGGCCACCAAAAGCTCAACAAACAGAATCTACGACAGCCATTGGTCAAATTGGTTTCATTGGTGTGACCGAGGGAAGGTTAATCGAATCAATCCCCCTCTATCCGACCTTCTAAAAAATCTCTATGACTTCTTCGAAGAAGGATTAAAAGGCTCTACAGTTTTTGTTTACCATTCAGCTAAAATTCCGTGTTCAAGGCAGGAGGCAACACTAACCTTCTCGACGACTACCAAACCTCCTCCCTTATAAAGTCTTTTGAAATGGAACGTCCTGCAACTAGACGCACCTTCTCAGACTGGGATATTTCAATTGTTCTCCAATCTCTAATGAGACCACCTTACGAACCGATACAAAACTGCTCACTTCACCTTCTCACTCGAAAACCAGTTTTCTTGGTAACCTTAGCAGCAAGCCTCCGATACAGTGAAATTCAAGCCTTATCTGCCGACCCGGCCTGGTGTCTGCGCCCTTGACAATTTTTCTGGAACATTAATACCAAGAGCAGATTTTAGAGCCAAAACCCAAAAACCATGCAAACCCTCAAAACCTATCGTCATCCCAGCCTTGACGAAGAATCGGCACCAGAACCTCTCCTATGCGTAGTACGAGCATTACACTTTTACATGTTTTGTCGTCGAGTGAAAGAGGAGGTACGTAGCATGAAGCCGTTGTTGTTAAATTTTTATAATTTGGTGTCAATGCAGTGTTTTAAGTTTAAAATCCGCCTATCGCATGTCACACGTACGTTTCACAGTTCAGTCCGCATGCTAGAGCAGTTCATTTTTGGGGTGTAAGTAGCGAGACTGGTGGCAGAATCGGTGGCTAACTGGACGACGCGTCGAATTTCTAACGTTAAGCCTTTACATCCAGGTATCCTTCGCTATAGTCTCTGTTTGTGGCCTTTACGTCAATACCGAGAAATGTTGAAAAGTCCCCGGTTCGAGTCCCAGTCGGGGCAGTTGTCTTTTCTTTCTTTCTCATATTAGTGTATTGTGTCAGGCCAGTCTTTAATGCAGACTGTTTGCTTGGTTAATCCTGTACCTTGTGATTTGTTCTTTATTTATTGACTTTTTAGGACAAACAATGAGGTCCCAACGCACACCTGAGAACATTGAATTCCGGAAAGTCAGAAACCAATAATTTCTATCTGTCGAGAAAAACTTCGGTGAAACTTCAGCAGCAACAGTTGCACAATTGCACAGAAAGTGGCATCAGAGAGACGGCACACGAGATAAGGGCAATCTTCACATCGTGGCACATCACAACTTCACTCCCGTTCAAGACATCCTGACAGCGGCGAAGCACTTGCGTCTTCACATCACATTACCTCAGAGCGATGTCAAAGTAAGCCAATGGACTACATTGTCTAGACCCTAGCATAGCAGCCAGATGTGTCGTCAACCCCCCCTTAAGCACTCAGAAGTTGAAGCAAGTCCACCATCAAGACGGAAGCAAGACCCTCATCTCTAAACAAACGGTCCTTTTTTGGGCCCCCAATCCTTGCCAAAAAAGAATCCTGACACTCCTGTTTATTGTTTTCTGAAAAAAGTGCGAAGTTTGTGAAATTTTGGGAGAAAAGACAGCTCGTACCCCCAGGACTCCCATCAGAGCGGTGCCCGCCACCGTAATTTAACGAGGTCTGGGTCTATTAATGCAAAAATTAACAGATTATGTATGTTTTCCTGATCAGCAATAAGAAACTTAATTTTGCCGGCCCCTCTGCCAGGGTCAGATGAAAATTGTTTCTTTTGCCCTAGGAAATACATAACCAAACCTGCCCTACCTCCCCTCTTGAGTCACTGCCTGACATATCTATAGGAAAATGAATGACCTGCCGATCATGCGAAAGCGCTTTTATAGAGGTGGGCCGCGCCCCATGCATGCACAGTCGGGTTACCGAGTTGGCGACTGAAAGCAACTAAAAAAACCTCCAGGGAAACGCATCATTGTGAGGATCGAATGCAAAAATTAACAGGTTATGTATGTTTTCCTAAGGCAAAAGAAACAATTTTCAGCTGGCCCGAACAGCGGGGCCGCCAAAATGAAGTTTTTGTAACCAACGAATGTGCCACAAGGTATAATTAGGTGTAGTATCTGACGATTCATTTAAATGTTGGTAAAGTGGATTTTAAAGCAAAACAGCAAAGCATGTGCGTTAAATCATCTCCCTGCGCCTTTAGGCCAAACTGATTTTCTCCCAGTCATAGGGTTAGAGGAGTTACCCAATGTTTCTGTATGCTTAAAAAGGAGGCCTGACCATCGGGTAGCAATTACATTTTAAAAGACTATTGCTACAAAAATTGAAATGATTTATGCTAAGTATTATAAGACACTTGCCAGAAAAATTATACAGTGTGCTGATAAAATAGGAAAACCACACTGAGTGTTTCGAGTTTTCCTGCAGGTAGATATACTAGCCAGAAGCTGCGGTCATTAACTAGTAGTCGGCATATGTTTCAAGCTTAACTCGGTAAGTTGCACATGCCTATAACGAAAAGGTCCTGGGATATTATCGAGCTAGGTATTTCCAAGGCCCTGGGATGTCATCACTTGGTAACACCCCTAGCTTGATAACACCCCGGCTGCTCTAACTTCCACCATGGTAATAAGCCGGATATACTCGAGCTAGTGGCCCCCACCACCTCGGTAATATCCCTCTAGCTCGATAACACCCCGGGACCTTTTCGTTGCATACATGCGCAACTTCTAAAGCTAAGTTAAAACAGATGACGATTGCCAGTTCACGATCGCAGTTTTTGTTTCGTATACGCACCATAAGGAGAACTTGATGTATTCAGTGTGGTTTTCGTATTTTAACATCACACTTTGTAATTTTTTAGGCTAGTATCTTATAATTTTTCTTCGGCGATCTATTAGCATAAATCATTTAAATTTTTAACGCAATAATATTTTATAATTTCTATCTTACAGTAATTATTAGAAAACGATTCAAATTTAGTACGTGCAGACACACAGATCCATCTCTTTCCCTATTGCAATGCGTGGTTGATGCGACACCATAGGTAGGCCTACTCGGGAGGAGGCCTCTGACGCAGCACTGCGTATGACCTCTCGTTGGGAACAAATTAAAAATTATGAACTGACAGAGCGGAAAACTAGTAAACGTAGCATTATGTTACAAATATCTGATAAACACAGAGTCTTCTGTATATCATATTCCAGGATGAAAATATTATAGAGATAGTCGTAACGAGTTTCAGTTGTGTTAGTGACCCGTATCTACGAATGCTTCTTGTGAAAGCTGTCCGTACCAACAAAGGTAAAGAAACCTTTCACAAGGTGATCCATTTCGCCCTTGACACCAGACTTTATTCGATTGTGTACACCATCTATGATAATTCTGTGACAAAATCTGTGTTAAGTCATTCACCCAGGAGTTTTATGTGGAAATGTAATTTTATTTGCTACAAGTTTCCTAATAGCTAACCAGTTTAAAAATTGCACTGGGATGCCATTTTTTGGCAAAAAAATTTACTTGAGATAGTAATGTTGTGGCCATCTTGAAATATGCTACCATAGCCATGTTATTTTCCCGTCGGAAAAGTAACTTTATCTCCTACTAGTTTCATAATAGCTAACCAGTTCAAAGACTGCACTAGGAAGCAATTATTTGGCAAAAACGTACTTGCGATAGTAGTCTTGCAGCCATCTTGAATAAGTTGTGGCAATAAGTTGCGGGCCATTAACGGCACCGCCCAGGAATGGCACTCGGCGGGAAGAGGTGGCGTTATTCCGTTTGCGTATTGGTCATACCTCGTTGCTTCCTTTTGAGGGTGGTTATCCCTCCTGAATGTCATTTGTGTCACAGGCCTCTCACGATCTGTACCTTCTTGTTGAATGTCGCCATCTTGGTGATGTTCGTTCCGTTTCCTTCTTCCGCAAGATATAGCATGGCATTTGGGCACTGATTCTGTCTTCCTGCCCGGGGTTTTTCAATTTTTGCAGGAGCTGCAGATATACGATAAGAACTAGATTTTGGGTTTGGTTAACATCTCTGTAATGTGTGGCGCAGTGGCATTCCGGGCCACTTACACTATGACTGAGGCTGATACTAATGACCTTGCTGTCGACGTGCCATTAAACCTCAATGCCCCTTGAATTTTGCAACTTTACGTAACATATCCGTGTTATATACCTTCGGAAAGTTAATTTTATTTCCTACAAAGTTGCTAGTAGCTAACTAACCAGTTCAAAAACTGCACTGGGAAGCCATTTTGGGGTAAAAACGTACTTGAGATAGTAATACGGCGACCATCTTGAAGTTTTGCAACTTCATGTACCATAGCAGTTATATCTCTTCGAAAAGATATTTTTATTGCCTACATGTTTCCTAATAGCTAACAAGTTACTGGGAAGCCATTATTTGGCAAAAACGTATTTCAAACAGTACTGCAGCAGCCATCTTGGATTTTCGAATGTGGCGCTCCTCTTACAGGAAGCTAGACACCCACCATCGAATTTCATTTTCTACACAATGAAATGAAGCCGTTGACACGTACCGTATGCTTGTTATTCATGAAGGAGCACACGAGATGACAATTCCTCCCAGACTAATAATACGGCTACGACTTTCGCACGAACCTTTATAACCAGACTAAAACGAACTGATGCTAATTAACTGGAAACAAATTGCAAAATGAAGCTTTCGTTAGTTTTAATTTCAGGTTACAGGCTTCGTGCGAAAACCGTAGCCGTGTTATTGGCTATAATAACCCGAGTGCTTCTACGAAATCGATAATTTGTGTGTTTTAGTACCAAACTCCTTTCCAGCTTTAATATCCCGAGACCGAAAGTCAAGAGAAATTTGTTGGAAAGGAATTGTGTGCTAAAACGCGCAAATTATACGCGTTTATACGCGATTCTTCGAAGTAATTTCGTTTTACAGTTTCAATTTCGATTTACGATTTCGATTTTCGATTTAAGAAGTAATTTTAATTTAAGGTGTCTAGTTTTACAATGTTTACCCTATTTGGCATAGCGATACTAGCCCCCATCACATTTCGTCAACCAATCTGTAATTCATTTGCTTCAGTGTATAGGTGTTTCGGATTAGGCCTAAACGACATTTTAATGGCGCTGGATACACCACGTTAAACGTACCCCTGACTAAAAAGCATCTTAGTATATCCGTAAAATGCCGACGATTAACGAACGTGACTTCATTGCCCTAATATGGGAATAACTACTCCGAACACTGCCAAGAAGCAGCTTCGTGATTTCGTAAAAGCCCGATGTTTAACGAAGGTGTTGTCATTTCCGTAATATAGGCATGATAAGAATGAAAGCGAAATAAGCAATCTCTGAGTGAGATATACTGTATAGATCTGTGGTTTCTTTGTCGGCGACCATTCAGAAAGGAGTATTGCTTCGATCTGTATAATTACTGACGCAGAAAGCTCAGGTGTGGACTTTTCACCGCATGGTCTTTTCAGTTATAAATACCACGAGTGCTTTATTAAATCGACAATTTGGGTGGTTTATCACGAAACTCTCTTCCAGTTTTAATTTCCCGAGACCTAAGGTCGAGGGAAATTTGTTGGAAAGTAGTTGAGTGCTTAAACACCAAAATTATACATTTAATACAAGCACGAGTGGAATTCGGTTGAGAATTTTTGTTTTCTTTTCCCTAAACGATTTTCTGAAGGAATTTCGTGTTAGGGATTCGGTTTCGATTTACGATCTCGATTTCGACAAACGAAGTAATTTTGATTTACGGTGTTTAGTTTTGTGTATAATGTTTAGCTTTTATATTTTGTTGACGATGTTTAACTCTTATCTGGTGTAGCGTTACCATCCACCATCGCTTTCATCAATCAAACTGTAATTTCGTTCGCTACGGCATTGGCATTTCGTATTAAGCCTAACCTCATTTTTATGTTGTTGATACGCCAAATGAAACGTATAAGCAGCTTCGTGTTGCTGAAAAAACCCGACGATTAACGAAGCTGACGCCATTCCACCATCGCATTTCATTAACCAACTTGTAATTTTGTTCGCTTCGGCATTGGCATTTCGTATTAGGCCTAAAGTCATTTTTATGTTGTTGATATGCCAAATTAAACGAATCGTAACCGAGAAACAGCTTTGTAGTGTTTCCGTAAAAACCATTAAAAACGATTAACGAAGCTGACGTCATTTCCCTAATAAGGGCATAAAACAA
>JAHWFP010205380.1:1371-17191 GCA_023313725.1 Lithobius niger | reverse complement strand
GGGGGGGGGGCGGTTATCTATGGCAATCGTGTTATGTTCTGGCGTCGCTCACTACTGCCTTTCGAATTTAGGTACCAGGTCACTGCTATTGTCCGTGCCTACAGGATGATATCATTGCTTACTACAGCGCTGGTGGCTGGCTGTTGTATATTTGCGCCCCCCCCCCCCCCCCGCCCCCTTCCCCCGTTGCGTCGCCACTGTTGACAGGACCAGTCTCTACAATTATACGAACTATTCACAATTCTTTATTTGTTCTCATTGGAAATAGATTTGACTTCATGTAGCAAAACTGTTACTCGGGGAAACCAACAATCAGTAAAACGAGACCAAAAAGAACCTGTAAGAAACACCTGTGGGCTTACTTTCCAACTTAAATTCGTATAAGGCAAACGTGGGCAGGCAAGGTAGGAGATAAAATCCATCACCTTCATGCTCAACTTTTTTATGAAGGAGTTAAAAATCGAAAAATATGTTACGGATTGTTGTTTGGAAGCTTACTGTTCCCCCTCTGTTCCCTCGTTTGCTAACCATACCTCCAGCATTATTTCGTTTATCTCTACGCCACTTATTTCTAGTATATAAAAAAAAGTCTTTAGATTATTCATGTCTTTTCAGGGCACCCCAATAATGAGTTTACGGGTCTGGGGAAAGAGACCTCAGTTTAAAACTTTGCACTGCTGCTCGGGGAATAACAAACTCAAATAATATGCCAACACTCAACACTTTACACTGCAGCTCTCCCCTCCTACTCCGTTTACATCGAACAACCTGTCGAGCAGGGAAGCTTGGCCAGGCAGGGAAGCATCGGGCAGCGAATGTAACATTGGAAATGCCTCTCACTGTACCTCACTGATACAAAGAACGTATAACACTCCAGATTCAGCAGTAAAAAACTTGCTACGGAATTACTGCAGAGTTTTTCAATGTCTGAATTCATGATGTCATGCACCACGTTAATACCACCAATTAATAGTTTGAAAGTAACAAACCAAAATGTTAAAACTGCGTAGTGTCCAATTTCAATTATTTCATTTAACGCTTGAAGTCTAGATAGAAAAAATAACAATACGTTTCAAAAAATTTATGTTTTGAAAGCTTTTCCCAGCAATCTGTACGTAAAGATTGTTTAACAAGGAACCAGTGATCAAGTTACAAACTATAGTTACGAAATCACCATAAAGGATTCGTCCCGAAACTTATGGTTGAGTTTTTGTTCATTAAAGAATTCGATGCTTACAATTACAATAATCCGCACCGATTTCTACTGCATAGGAACTTTGAAGTTTCAGTTAAGGCCGGTGAAAAGGTGAAAGGTACCTTGACCCAGGAAGAATTTTGCTCTAATATTCGTGAGACTATTCGTGAGAATATTCGTGCTCTAATATTCGTCCAAATTTTAAAAATGCTATAAAATTGGCTACATTCTTTACCTCAAAATTGTTAAATCATTGAAGGGGGAGGGAAGAGGAGCGAAATTTACACCTTGCATTCCACCTTGGTAAAGACTAATTGTGGCAAGGGGGATTTTCCCCCCAATCTGCTGAAGTCAGGAAAAAACATGCCTAAGTACACGGCGGCAAATTTGACGCTTGCCCAGCCGAAGCCATGAAGCCAACAAATGCCCTCGCACGGAAAACCGCCAAGAGAAGTGCCCAACCAAAAACCAAAAGGGTGGTGAAGGCGTTAGTTAAAATTTTGTAAGAACTAGTTAAAATGTGTATAGAAGGCAGGACAATCAAAGCAGAGTTCCAAACAGTGCTTTCCAGAAAAACACAAATCAGCGTCTAGTACACGGCAAGTAAACTCTTCACTCCCGAGAAAAGCGAGTCAGAACACAAACAACCTAGTGGTTAGCCTACTCGTCCCCAAACCAAGTGAATGCCAGGTCACATCCCAGAAATAACCCACGTCCATGGAACTTACTTATTTTTTCCCGGGATTTTCCCCACCCGGACTTTTTTCCCCCGTACACCCCTCACCCCCACGAAAATTATAACGGACAAATTCCCCCCTTAACTCGGACATTATCTCCCCGGACATTATCCCCGAACCGTCCCTCCCCCTCCCACCCCAAAACTTTCCACAATGCACAAATCTAAAACAATTAGTTTATTTTCATTAAATGTTTTCGTATTTAAAGTGGTACCATATTTTTCACGGAGGGAGGGGAGGGGCGACGGGGCGTGAGAGAAATTTGTGTACGGTGGTGGTACTTTTACAGCTTATAGGTAAGGCCTCCTTTAGACGTGAAGAATGGCATGCAGGTGGCATGCAGCGAACGTACTTAGATCGCGTGCACGCTGCCATAGATCGACCACACTTTCCAAGTTTCATTTTCCGTATTTACGGCAGCGAGTTACCGACAATTCTGATTTGTCAAGACGTTAGGAAAAATCGAGCGCATATGCACCACTGGCAGTGTGCAATCAGAACTGTGGGGGACATAATGTGCTAGATTTCTTTTGCCTGTATTGTTATCATGCCGTGCCCTCGATTTACATACGCTCGTAAATACGTAACCCTCCTGTTCGTCTCTCTCTTATTTTTACACTAAAACAGTCTAACATAATTTTGTATGTTATTTAGGCGCTTTGATGTACTTAATAAAGACAAACTTATTAGAAATCATAAGCCGGCACTAGTATTTGCTTTTAAAATAAATAATCTTGTAAGTGAAAGGAAATTTTAAATACAAATTTAACTCTTATTTTAAAAAAAAATTTTCATTGGGAGAAAATGTCCGGGGAAAATGTCCGGGGATAAAATGTCCGACCTTAGAGGGAATACGTTGTCTGTAGTTTTTTTTAGGGGTGGGGGACGTCCGTGGCAAAAGCCTGGGGAAAATGTCCGCAAATCGTTTTTCTTAGCCCAACATAACCTTTTAAGTTTTGGTGTCGCTTTGAAAAAACATTAGCAATCCCCAGACACCCCACGAACATGTCAGGGGCCCACAGGGCGCCCGTGTAAAGTGAGAAAGCATATGGATGGAATACAATAACTGCAACTATGCTTATTTAAAATAAAAGTCTCACACGTATAATGTTGTTGTCTATAAACAATGTATAGTATTACAAAACAATTCAGTACCTAATCGAATACTTACCCATCAACTGCGGTCTTCAACTTATCACCAACATGACGTTAACAAACTAACGCGAGTCTAAACACAATGCTTATTAAATTGAGAATTTTGATGCAAAAACGCACCTACATACTGAAAAATATAAACCTTACTTTAAAACGCAATTCCCCCAGCGGTGGTTCGCCATACGGAATTCCTTTGAAAGCGAAAAATGGTTTTCCTTCTTCACTTCGCATAATTGTTCCTCGCACCTCCCCACCGTGATGAAGACGCACTACATTGTTATCGATTGCTATTCGTTTAACAACGTACGAGGTTAGGAACAATGCCTTCAAAAACAATGGGGCTGAAGGTAACATGATTAAAATTATTAATGCGTAGTATATGAACTTGCGGTGTGCCGACTGTTTTTGGCGAGTGCTGTCTCCGCACTGAAGTTGTAAGATATGGGTCACGGAAATCGGATACTATGAGTGTTGAAATTTATCAAAAAAGGATCAATTTTGCTCAAAGGTTCATGTTTAAGAAAAAAAGAGAAAAAAAAATTACGCCACTGGTCAGGGCAATAATTCATGGCCACTGCCGCGAATAAAGATAAACGGGTAGAAATAGGCCAGTATTACTCGGCACAACTCACCCCCCTCCCCATCGAGGCATCTAGAATTCCGCACACGTGGGCAGAAAAAAAAGCCACAGAAAATTCACTATTTCAGTATTAAAAAAAAAAAGTCCGGTCGTAAATTGGATCATCTTAAACCAAATTTTTTTTTTATTATTTACGTCCAGTAGTAACCCGAAAATAAATTTAAAAACACTTGAATTTGTTGAATTGAACCCCCCAGTCCATAAACACTACGGGAAATACGGGGACATTGCGTTGCCATGGGAACTACGTTCAAGTGCAGCTTGAGAAAAGTATGGTAAATGCCACCGGTACGGGACAGCGCTCGAGGTAATCTGCCGTGAGGCTTACGTCGGCTGCATTAAAATGTACTAGCTGAGCACGGGTGGTGTTGATTGCACGGTTTGCAACACTGTGGTAGGCATGGTAGCCAATGTGTATATCCATGTTCGGCCGAATTACGTTTCTTCAAACTGTTGCGCACACAGGCTAGCAAACGGTGATTTTCATTTCGCTTCACTCACTCAATCTGGGTAGTCAAATCATCTCTCCCCATGCGAAATAAATACCAATTCAAGCCTATTTACGTTGCCTTTCTGGACCTAAATGTCAGCCTGCCTGAGCGTGGAATCGAACCCACGAGCCACGACCTTTGAAACCAAAGGCCGAAGACCTACCACTGAGCGATCAGACACGGCCCGCCCACGGCTAATATATCCTCTTTCTAATGACCAGTTCCATTGTATTCTTCCATGTTCATGTTCACGTAGGCAGAAATATCAGCGCATCATGTAAGACATATCACCACAAATCACCCCCCCCCCCTTCCGAGGCTAATAATCCCCAATTTCTAATGAAAACTTTTATTACGTTCTGCCAGCCATGTTCAAGGTCGTGTTGCCGGAAATATCAGCGTATCATGTAAGACATATCACCACAAATCACCACAAATCACCACCCCCCCCCCCTTCCGAGGCTAATAATCCCCACTTTCTAATATTCACTCTTATTACATTCTGCCAGCCATGTTCAAGGTCATGTTGGCGGAAATAAATAAGGCTCAAGGAGGTCTCGAAGCTGCCCCGTCGATAAGCATGCTGTCCTGAAAAGCTTTCCGCAAAGCAATCCATGCAACCAGACTGGGGCCGTGGGCCGTGTTCTGTGCTTGCTGCCTGACCTATTTTTGTGTAATAAATGCTTAAACGAATGCTTAAACCTTGACCTACTTGCTCATTACCTTTGCTGCTGTAGTCTCCCTGCGTAATAGGGTCCCCTAGTGACCTTCTCTACAAATCCCAACAAGAAATCAATGGCAACTGGTTGCGTAACCCAGTCCAATAGGGAAACATAAAAAAAAAACCCTCTCTCAAATGTTTAATATACTTTTCTTTGCTCCTATATTAATCCTAAGTCACTCGCTGTTGTGGTAACATGTCACTGGACAGCCAAAAAACCAAATCCCATCGCAAGTCCCAAAGCAAGTTCCGAGCTTTGTGAGGGGAACCTGAGTAAAGCAACAGGACGTATGGTGCAGCAGTAAGCGTCATCGCCTCCAAACCAAGAAAATGCCGGTTCGAATCCCACAACTGACATACGTATCACGTGAGATTTTACAAAATAAAATATCATAAACTAATTCATGTAATTAAGAATTAAGCATATTTTTTTTTAAATTTACGGTGAATTTATACTTAATAATTGTTGTTTGCTGACGCATTTTTTTGTGTGCTCAGGTTTGTACCAGGGAATTTTGAAACTCACGGGTGTTACATTGCTTGGAGTAGAAAACCTACAAGTAGGCCTATCAATATGTTCTACATTTTCACCGTCGACGTTTTACGTAAGGTGGATATGCTGAACGTTGATTCTAATAATTACCTTATTTCTGAATCTGCACAGTGACATGATTTATGATGAAAATCTTCAGCTCTATTGTAATATTTCCAAAACAAAAACTGGTAAAAGGGACCTCCAAGTTTAGAATGGTTCGGCCCTTCAAAGGAATGATATCAGCACACCAAAACATAAGCCAAGTTAATCGCACCTACTAATAGATAGGTTAGATGAAAACTAGAACATTGTTACTTTCGGTAGCAATGTCCAAGTTTTCGTTTAACGTCCAAAGTATTATTCGGTGCGATTAGGTTGGCGAATGTTTTGGTGTGTTGATATCACTCCTTTGAAGAACCAAACCATTCGGAACTTGGCGGTCCCTTTTACCAGTTTTGGCTTTTGATATGATTCTTACTTATGTAAGTAAGAAAACAAAGTTCTTTGGTTCTTACTTAAGTAGTAAAGGTACCATCATTGTCCATGTTTATGGAACCCAAACCATTTCTAAAGCATTATTAAACTACTAGCATCGTACCCGGCTTCACCCGGGGATTTGGTTAACCCGTGGTTGTTTCCCAGTATTTGCTCGGTGCTACCTGATCGTTCACTGCAACAGTCAATTTTTCTTAGTGTAACACTCCCCCTTTCCGTCAATCCTCTTCCTTAGCAAAGCAATATCGTAATCAAATAGTGGCTTTAACATAAGCACTGCCCCACCAACGGCCATTCCCCGTTCAGGCCCTTCCCCACCCCCATTAGCGTGCGAAAAATAACTGTCCTTCGTATATGACGTCATTTAAGAGATGCCTTTGCGATGACCGCGCAGAGCAAATTGTTAGTGCCAATTTTAACTTGTTTTCAGGGCAACAACGTCCCAGTTTCACCTTCCTAGTTTCATTTTCCCCCTTCCTGGGATCGTCGTTGCGGTTGCTTCATTTCTGCTTTGAGACTTTGGTTTATAATGTAAGATTTCACCCTTGAAATTAACAGCTATTACTTTTTTTTACGTAGTTGATAAGATTTCTAGGCATCTACACCTTTTAAGCCCTCATTCTGAAGTCCCGTTTTCAATCACTAACCAACATGCACTTTAAATCTATGATGCACAAGGTTAATCATTGCTGCATTGCAAAGTAGCCGGAAACAATAGGACCTCTGTAAACAATGAAACTTAATTTACCACACCACAATATTATCAGCCAGCAAAATTATTTAAATGATGCTGGACTATGCTGGACCTTTGGGCCTACGGCTTCTTCGGGTAGATGACCAGGAGTAATTAACGCTTGCTAAAACCCTTTGAACCCATTTCACGTAGCTGGATGATTACTATTAAAGTATTAGAGAAAATCGATAAATAATCAAAACGCAAAATAATACACAGGCGAGTCCGCTCACTCAATCAGCGTTTATTAGCCAGCTAAAAGTGATTGTTTAAACAATACATAAACCGGATAAATATTCAAAGCGTAATAAATACACAGACGTTTGCTCACTCAATCAGCGTGTATTGCCATCTCAAAATAATTATTTAAACGATGAATAAACCGCTGGCATAAACCACTGGAATATTAAAATTAAAGATTAGTGAAACTTGGTTAAACTAGCTGGACCCGTGCATGCTGCACGATGATTAAATTTCCCGAACTTAGCTTTTCCCGGTGTTTTGTCGACTTAAGAAAGTAACTGGGTTCTGCCAAATCCCCCCCCCACACACACACACTCATATACCTCAACGAAGTCACAACGAAGTTTGATTGAAGTCTAAAAAAAAACAATTCACTGAGAAAGCCAGCATTCAGTAGGCAATTACGTCCGCTCATCAACGAAAGTCTAAACGTCGACAATGCCACATTTCACAACCAAATGAGGCAGATTGTCGTTACAATTGTTGCAATTATAATTGTTGTTCATTTACCGAGTGACAACCTACCGAGGTAGTAGGTTAGCATTTGAGTGTGTGGCTCTGTGGGCCCGTTAAAACTCAAATACAAATCAAATCAAATCAAATCAAACCAGTGTCAACGATCGCGCACGCAACGATTGTTGCTGCCTACTTTGAAACAATTAAGCTCAGCTCTGAAAGCTTGCATCTACGAAAGAAATAAGATATTTTATCGTTAATTGCTGTCAATTTCGAGGCAAAAACGTAGCTCAGTTGATTTAAAACTACAGCTGAAATACGGGGGCTTTAATTTTACCTATCCAGTGAACTGTTTTATAGACGGAAGTTTGAAATACATAATACGTGGACCAAGAAGTGTTATGCACCGTAGCAGAGACATGAGTTTTCCTGTATAGGTTAAGTGTATGTTAAGTTTAGAATGGAGAGTGTAGCGCACGGGCCTAGTCTCTAGTTAGTAAGTGTAATAAATAAATAAATAAATAAAAATGACATCACACGTGCAGGAAGAACGAAAGAAATGTTACTTTTAATTGTAACGATAAAAATTTAATTGTTGCTATTTAATTGTTGCTGCTGCTGATGATGCTGATCTTTGAGCGCTTACGGTATTAATATAGTAGATATTCAGAACGCCCAAATATACGCAGCGAGTTCGATCACTCAATCAGCGTTTATTAGCCACTCAAAATAATTGTTTAAATGATGCATAAACCGCTGGCATAAATCACTGGAATATTAAAATTAAAGATTCGTGAAACTTGGTGAAATACTCAGAACCCCCAAAAATACGCAGACTGGTTCGCTCACTTAATCATGCGTAGCCAGCAACAAATAATTAAGTGCACAGGTCGTTTTTTTATGCACCGTTTGCTACATGGGGGGGGGGGGGGGGAGGGGGCGGGGCCGGATTGTTTTATGAAACAACTAGCTGGGTTGCAAATTCTGATGCACCCTTTGCAATATGGGGTAAGAGCGGGGGTTGTAACCTGGAGATTCTTGTAGAATTCTTACTTACGTATAAGTAAGAAAATGAAACCAAGGGGTTCTTACTTACATAAGTAAGAAAGCGACCGCTTTTGGTTCTTACTTACGTAAGTACTACCGCTATCAGTGTTTACGTATCAATGTTTGCAAAATAATACATTTATTGCAGCTGAAGAAAGATTGGAAGAAAATAGTGAAATTTTATTAAAATTAGCTGAACAAAAATAGAAAAAAAAAGCATAAGCGCTAATATCCCCATGCTCACAGTTGTGAAGGTTCACGAATAAAACCAGCTTAGAGTTCACTCGAACGGAACGAAGTATAATTTGAACTTCAATTACAGGGACTAAAGGCTGGTTATGCCAGAAAACTAAACGCATTTTGTGTTTGTGTGTGTATTCGTGTGCATTTTTTATTTGTGTATCAAGCAGAATCCTTGTTAAGGCATATTTTTGGAGCCTGTGTTTGTGTTTGATGGTTTGTGTTTTAGTTCGTGTGAGTAATTATAGTGTTAATTTTCTGTATGTATTTTTAATCTGTCAGTTTTATAGACGTTCGCGGTTTATGATGTCTGTTTTGTATGTATTTGCGGGTTTAGGTTCGCGTTCTGTTTCATGTACGTGTATATGTTGTATTTTGTGTGTGTATTTTTTGCGTGTGAAATATCCAACCACCTTCTTTGATTAGTGCTGTTCATTTTTGCGCGTGCATTGAGGCTGGTATGTCATAATCCTTATTCCCTGGAATTGGAGTTCAAATTACAGTTCATTGCGTTCGAGGGAACTCTAATCCGTTTTTAATTCGTGTACCTTAACAGCTGTGACTATGGGGTTACGAGCACTAATGCTTTTTTTTCTAAAAGCATTGCTAGGTCTGATCTATTGTGTCTACGCTACGACAACTATCCACTCAATTTTGTTTGTGAAAAACGGTAAAATTAGAAATGCGTATTTGTGTTCAGGTTCCGCCCAAGCTTTGCTCGATGCTTATTATTTGATGGCAACACTCTAGCGAATGTCTAGATTTAGCATGTGACATCTAGATGAGTATATTAGCTGGCGCTCTACTAAGGAATAGTCCAGTCTCTCAGCAAACAAGACTAGTTTGGTAAACAAGAATAGTTTCTAGGTACGATTTCGCATTGCACAAAATCTTTTATATTAGTCTAAAATTATAGGCGACATGCGGTTGCTGTTTCAAAGCATCACACGTAGCGGGGAAGGAGATGGCTTTTAAGTAAAAATTTTTAAAATTTGTGAAACAAGGAAACCCATGTAAAGTCTACAAAATTTATTTGAATAAAAAAATAATGCATGCCAGGAGCGGCACAAAAGAGTACGCATGATAAAATTACCAAGCATGTTTAGTTGAAGCACGCAGCAACTCGCGTGCTACAGCGTTGAAACGGCCTTGCAGCGCGGATGGCTAAGGCTTCTTTAAGCCAAGGCCGACTGGGGTAAAAATCGCGTGTCTCGCCTCCTGGCTCATTGACAGTTTAGGCGCACGGCAGAAGGGGGATGGTTTTCTAAACGGTGAATCCGTTTTTTGTTTAGTTAATTTGTTTATGAACTCGAAGCCTTACGAAAAACGTGCACTGCAGTATGATCATTTGCTTGATCGTTTTAGATGTAGAATGTGCCATCAGCATAAGAGTTGTAGCATGAAAGCTCCTCGAGCGCAGTGAGACGACGCGGAATGAGCGACATTCGATCAATATGCCATTAGCTGGTGCTCTACTCAACAGTCTAGCATAATTGTGGTAAACGCGCATATCGGGGTATGATTTCGTGCTGCGTTTAGGCTGACTTGCATTAAAACCTCACGAAACGGTTGGTTAACTCTGTCAACAAACCTTTGTCTTAATTTTTGTTCAATGACGCATCATTATCTTTTGAAGTTTTACAGCTACTTCGCCATTGGGGATGGGGAGACATAAATTAGTAAACAAAAACGCTAAAGCACACAAAGCAGGACGTAAAGTAAACGTTCCTAAAATAAGTGAAACAAGAAAACCTATGTATGGGTGGTATAAGAATTTATAGGGGTTTGGTGGTACTAACACGGTGACTTGCAATTCCTGGTGTTCAGCTCTGGTGTTGCTTCTATACATCTTACGCAGCACAATTTATTTGAATAAAAAAGTCTGTTCACGATAGGGACCAGGTTACAAAATCAGAAACAAGACTTCTTAACATAAACAAAGAAAAATGAAAGTCATGGTTTGTTTATGAACTGAAACATTACGAAAAACGCGCAGTGCAATGTTCATTATCGTTTCTTGGTGTGAAGTTCTCCGTCAGCAGCATAAATATTGAAACAAGAAATGTCCTCGAGCGCAGCGAGACGCGGCGGAATGAGCGAGCGAAGAGAGCGACTCCGCTAGTAACCATTAAAAACTTACGGTCGGTCAGTTTGTTTGTTTGTTTATATATACGTCTTCTCCTCCGGAAGTAGGAAGGCTAGAAATGTGAGAAAGGTCTCGAAAGACAGAAATTACTCCGGATATCGTTTAGGCGTATTTTCGTAGTTCTAAGTAAAAGTTTTCCCCTCGAAAAAAACGAAAAAAAAACCTTGGACCATTGTTAAAACGAATTTTTCGAAGTTGATTGTTAGTTTCGGAATATCACATATTCCTGCTGAGAGGATGGTCCACAATTGTTGTGCCACGTAGGCGGCGCGTGGTCCAGTATTGTTGTCAGTGAGATTATGGCCTACAATCCGTATAGCTGTCATTCAAGAATGAGGCACGTGCAGCTCACTTATGGCAAAAACACTGATGGCATTTGCAAAACATCGAAATTCGATCAATATGTCATTATCTGGTGCTCTACTCAACAGTCTAGCATAATTGTGGTAAATACGCATATCGGGGTATGATTTCGTATTGCGTGTAAGCTGACTCGCATTAAAACTTCACGAAACGGTTGGTTAACTCTGTCAACAAACCTTGTGTTAATCTTTGTTCAATGACGCATTATTATCTTTTGATGTTTTACAACTTCTTCGCCATTGGGGATGGGGAGACATAAATTAATGCACAAAAATGATAAAGCACACAAAGCAGGACATAAAGTAAACATTCTTAAAATAAGTGAAACAAGAAAACCTATGCATGGATGGTATAAGAATTTATAGGGGTTTGGTCGTACTAACACGAATTATAGGTGTTCATGATCGTTTTTTGGTGTGAAATTCACCGTCAGCAGCGTAAATGTTAAAACAAAAAATGTCCTCGAGCGAAGCGAGACGACGCTGAATGAGCGAGCGTAAGCGAGAGACTCGGCTAGTATAAATTAAAGCGTTTGCTGATATCCATTCAACCATCAACAATAAGTACCGCGGTCTGCGGATTTATTAGGAACTTAGTGGCCCGAACCCATGCATGCATGCGCGTGCATTTTATCAACAATGTTGTGTTGCCGATTATTTCTGGCAGTTCGTTTGCATTGTTAGTCGTTAACACTAATGACGAGTATTCTTATTTTGATCACCGGTGGCGTTTTCCCAACATACAGAAAAATAGCATTACAAATGATTGCAATCTTTTTAGTTAATTCCCCAAATGTCCAATACGTGCCTTTTAAGGTTTGGCATTTGGAGAGGCATTAACTAAAAAGATTATTTTAACTCCAATACGTGCCTTTTAAAGTTTAACTTAAAAGAATGCTGAATACCGAATTTCATTCGTATCTGTCGCATAATTTATTTTATATAAGCGGAATTAGTCAGTATATAGTATAAGTCAGTAGTCAGCTGAAATCAACGATCTTCACGCATTTTTATCACCTTGATACAGTTTGTGCACTTGATTGAAATATAACTATTGCTTGTCAAGGCACTAAGGCCGCCCATTTCCAACAATTTTCAAGCTGTTTCAACACATAGGTCTTTATCCTCATCATTGTGAAATACGCTCAATTCTGGTTTCAGATAAAGTACCAAAGCTAGTGGCCATGCAACAACAATGCAGGAGTTAAATAATGACTTTCTTACAATGAAGTTACAATGAAGTGTGGCAATTGTTGAGCTTGGCGGGCGGACCACTAGCGTGCTCCTTGATATACTGAATGCCTTACGAGTTTCTCATTTAAAAAAGGTGTCTTCTGTTAAATGCCTAAAACAATTCTGAATAACGTTTTCACAACGATACTGTCGTCATAACGGCATCATAATTTAAAATGTTTTTACAATTTCAGGTGTACCCCACGGGGCTGACATCTTCGTGTACTTCGACTGGAAATTATTTGGAAATGTACCAATGACAAAACAGGATAGAAAGATATCTAAATATCTTATGAACATATTGACCAATTTTGCTAAGACTGGGTAAGCTAATATTTTTAGTAAAAAAAAAGTCAATAATCCACCTGGTATTCCTTACCATATTCCACCAGATGATCAAGAGGCCGACAGAGTTTGGTGATCCATCCCACCAAAACCCTTTGGGGGAGGCATCCAAAAAATGATGTCCCGCTAAACAAGACGGAAGAGGACAGGGTAGCGGAGTATGCCAGTTGCGTAGAAGGGGAAGGTTGGAGACGATCCCCGCGGGGGGGGGGGGAAGAGGAGAAGTCAAACGATTTCTGGCATCACTTAGATTTTTTTATGGGGCAGTATTTTTATACTAGTATTATTTTATTTTCATAGCATAAAAAATTTTGCATTAAATATTATGAAAATACGTCTTCTTAGTAATTGTTATCATTTTTACGTACAGCTTGAAATATGGTACTTACAACAGTACAGAAAATAATTAATTTAACCTAGAGTATTTCCGTCCTCATTGTGACAAAGAAGAAGAGGGGTTTATGTCATAGAAATAATCTCATCTTGGGGAGAAATTATAGTACAGTATGACAAGGAAGAGTTGAAAAAAGAACCAAAGAGGTATGACATCATTTATGAAGTCTCTCTCAATGAACACACATTGGACCTTTATTTCTATTTCTCTCATCAGATACTGGCTACATCTTTATGTATTTTAAGGTCGTGTTGTTTCCATTTTCTAATAAATTGGCTTGCTTTAAAGTAAGACAAAAGCAGATGCCTCCATCCCTGTTATACGTGAGCCCTTCAAGGTTAAATATTATTATATTATATTTAATCATGGTAATAATAAATAATAACAATGTTACCATGCATTTAGAACTACAGTAGTCGTGCAACCACGAAGAAACACATGGCAACAGGCTGGTGACAACCTAATCAGAAAAATGGTTCTGGACCCTCGGTACCCATAATAATGGTGTAACCTCAAAGTGTGATCAGGGTCATAAAAAATGTGTTGCAATAGGGTGCCGACAACTTCAGAAAATATCTTTCTCTGTGGTAACACCATAGTAATGGTGTAATCTCATAGGATGATCTCATAGGATGACAGGGTGCTGACAACTTGGTTCTGATTCGATCCAAAATGGTTTATCAAAACGGGTACAGTATCGAGCCATGTAGAAAGGGAACCTCAAAGGTAGATGGTAAGATCTCCAAAAACTCGTTACAACGTGTTGCTGACAACTTAAAGATCAGTAATAAATCTACATGTCAAGACTTTAGTATCAGTGGCTGGAGATTTTCTTCAGAAACATAAGCCTAAAGCATTTTATTTCCAATTTTTTTTCAGCAATCCCAATCCAGCAGACCTATATGATCCGACGTGGGAACCGAGTTCACAAACCCTGTTCCATATTTTAAAGATCAACAATGCCAGGTCCATTCAAGATTACGACCCAGACAGTAACCCGGATCAACAATTCTGGCTCGATGTGAAAAAAGAGATTCAGTCGAGAAAAACTCAGTAGTGTATCGCTAACATTCTTGTTATCTGATGGCGCATTCGATAATGTCGACGTACGGCTTTGCTTTTGAATTGCTTACGGCATCACTGTAAAGTTTTGGTTATGATACTGCTCTTTGAATTTTGATTTGCGGTATTTTGTTGAACAAATACACTTTCATTGGAATACTCTATCTGACTTGTAATTATTCTGAATTATATATGTTGAATTGATTACTCTTATTTTTTTTAAACAAGTATCTACATCATTAAAAAAGTATGATGCGAGTTAGTTTGTGCCTCTGCTACTCTTGAATCAAGCCACTTACAATGATGCGAGTAGAACCAAACAGAACATAATTAAATTGTGCGTCGGTTAGGCCTATTTTCATAGCTAATCCACAAATACGCGAAAAAAAAAACTGAAAAAAAGGAAGCCAATTTTTTTTTCCTCATGATGTTTGTTCATGACGTCACAATTTGTTCACGCAAACCTCCTTGAACGAAGCGAGATGAGGCCAATGGAGCCAGCAAAGCGAGCGATGTGGCTAGTTTCTTTCTTATCAGCGACCTACGACGCTGTAAATGAACGCTTTTTTTTTTTCACGAATATTACGTGTTCAACATGAAGACACCAGCTGCTTTTATTTGCTCTCTTCGCTGCAAAACAACTTCGATATTTAAAACCATTCTTCCTGTGTGTGCAATATGCTAACGAGGGCATAGTAAAAGCTGGCAAATACAAGGAAGTGTGAATTCGTTTAGGGAAAAATGCCTAAACCTGTGTGAGAAAGTCCGCCCGCGCAGTGAGCGCCTTGGCCGCGCGGTCAGGTGGCTGCAGCCAATGAGAATGCTTACCGTTTATGTAAAACCACGCACTAATCATTTTCATTGGCTGCAGCGACCTGGCCGTGCTCCCAAGTCGCTCAGTGCACGGGCGGCTTTAGCGCTGCTTCTTTTTCCTCACCGCTATTCCCGTCAGCTGAGCACAACTTGTCATTACGTATTTTTGATGTCACATCCGATTAAGTTGAATGCGTGTTTTCAAAAGTAACTTATTTATCTATGAGTAGAATTAACTTGGTATTGGATTAAACAGAATGTATCAAGCGTGGTGCTATATCCTCGGAGAAGTCTAATGATGCCAAAAGTCCGTTGCACCCCACCAAAAGCCTATAGAATTGGAATCAGGCACCTGACTCAAAAGACTTTGTTTTGTCCCTAAGATGGGGGCCACCCACTGAGCTTGCGTTGGGGCACCCTCCCCCCCTCAATCCCCAGATTTAAAATTTAACTTTTTTCGTGTAAGAAATAGACGTTTGGTTCCAATTGCTGAAATATGCGCATGGACCAGACAACGTAATAGCCGAAAACGGCATGCTAATTGGACAAATGGGATGCATTTTGTTTCATCTTCAATAAAGCCCCCACGCTCACATGAGGGCTTACCTGCACGGTGCAGGAAATTGTCCGGTGTACCCATCAAATGTTTTACAGCACTGAGATACACATCTGACACATAGAACCAATGTTTGTTCCTAAAATGGAGGCCACTGCACGAGATTGCATTGTGGCGCCCTGCCCTTCTCAACCCCCAGTTATAAAGCTTATTTTTGTTCC
>JAHWFP010205379.1:10803-23671 GCA_023313725.1 Lithobius niger | reverse complement strand
ACCACGGAACAGAAAGCTACTATTGGTGTTCGACAGACCAATCAAGTGCCGAGTACAATTCAAGTCAATGGGGATCATGTAACAAAGCCAAATGTGAAATTAAAGGTATACTTTCTTGCAGCATAGTAATGGAAGTAGAAGGTCTAATTTGCACTTCCATCCTATACGTGTTGTCATCACTAATCACATTCTCAGAACATGTCAACATTTCAACTCAGGTTACTGTCTGCCACAAATGCGTGTAATGCACCAAAGCAAATCATGACAGTTGCACTGGCTGACTGCAGTCTTAATGGAATTTACCAAACACATTTTATATTGCTTTTGCATTAAATTTGCATTACATTTCTCGGTTTTCTAGTGTAGATATCCCTATTTGTTTACTTCAGGCGTGCTTATGTCTGATGAAAATTGAGTGCAGGTGAAAACTCCAAATTAAACCTGAAGCTTTAAAACTTGCAAAAGTTGCTTTTTTTAATGTGTTGTGAATAGTTTTTAACTTGCCACGTAGAAATAAAATTCAGTATTTTTACCCCTTAAATATTGGTTTACCCCTACACACGTGAAACATAAAAATGCGGACAAGGAATACTTGTGGCATTGAATTGAGAAAATGCTTCGTCTCACAGTCTCGATTGGTTTATTACAGAAGGTGAAATGTTTCAGCTAACGAATTTTTATGTTTAGATAACACGACAGATACCATGATCATTGTTCATTTGGAATCAAATCACCCTTCTTTAAATATTGAATTGATTTGATTCCAGATGAATAATAATCATGGTAGAATTGGCTGAATACAAAAAACTGGCTTGAACATTGTGGTGTAGGCATTACTTTCTCATTCATTGCTTAAATTAGAAGGATGGGATTTTATCCGAATGTAAGAATAACTAAAACATTGATGAAAATTGTAGTAGTGGACGTTTGTTTATCTGAGCGTTTACGGTCAATTATTTTTTTTATTTTGTCCAGGTGGCCGCGGAACGGCGCCCGACTGCTCGCGGACCGGCGCCCGACTGCTCGCGGAACGGCGCCCGACTGCTCGCGGAACGGCGCCCGACTGCTCGCGGAACGGCGCCCGACTGCTCGTGGAACAGCGCCCGACTGCTCGCGGAACGGCGCTCGACTGCTCGCGGAACGGCGCCCGACTGCTCGCGGAACGGCGCTCGACTGCTCGCGGAACAGCGCCCGACTGCTCGCGGACCGGCGCCGGTCCGCGGACCACACTTTGAGAAACGCTGGTGTAAGGGGTTTGAGTTATGCTAACCAGTGTGTTAACCCGTCATTACCACTAACTTGTCTCAAGTGGCCTTGGCCACTAAATGTTTAACCCCTTGTTATATGCACATCCACCAGGGATGCTGATGATGATAATAAAATATATAAGGGCACACAACCCTATGGAGCGCACTGCCTAACTTGTTGAAGACTAGTAACTCGCTTAGTCGTTAGTCTGTCCATCCACACATTTCTTTAAACATTTCGACTTTCTTTTAATATAATCAGGAGTAGCAATGTTGACCATACACTGGTTAAGCCGCATTACAAATAAAAGACGAACACAGGCAAAAAAGTAAAGAAGGAATTGCTGGCAAGGGGTTATCTACTTAAAGTTAAAGAAAAAACAAACTGAATATCATCTACTATAATAAATAAACACAAATCGCTGCAAATAATTTTCCTTAATCTACTATAATGTTGTATCTTGCTAAAATAATTTCTAACTTTATTTCTAAGTGTGTACCGGTCGTAGCTAACAAGCATAAGAACAGTTAAAAATTGAATGCCGCCATTTTGGGAGAATGAAGTATTTCTGAAATCTAATCAACTTCTGTATAGATCTTATAATTCCATCCCATATTGTAGCGATGGGCATCATCTCAAACGTGTGCCCTGTGAGATATTCTTTGGCAATGGCATAGATCAATTTCTTTTTGCGGTAACGGTGACTCTGAGAGCGGCGACGACTCACAACAATTTTGCGCAGCAACGGGGCATTGGAGCGTTCCTGTAAGGCATGCAGATGTGAGGCTGAAATTTTCTTTTCATTTTTTGAAAAGTATATATTATTTGTAATAGTAGATTAGAGTGTGAAAGAGTTTTGATTGGTATTAAACATACACGCATGCGCAGTGGGGTTACCGAGCAAGCGGCTACATGCAGATAAGAAACCTCCAGGGAGACATTCCATTGAGGACAATGTAATGCTAAAATTAACTGGTTAAGTATGTTTTCCTTGGCAAAAGAAACCATATATAGCCGGCCAGACTGGCGTCCGGCAAATTGGGCTTTTCATGGAACTCCATATATGCTCCAGATCTAACAAGGATTTTGACCATTTTGTAATCTTTAAGTTATTTTTTTTTTCAGATTGCAAAACCGATGGCACACAAGGAAGTACAGCTGCTGCTGGCACTTCCTGTCGTTTCCCTTTTACTTTCGAAGGTGCTACGCACTACGGGTGCACCAACGTAAAGAAAAGTTTCTTTTGGTGTTCCACAGACCAATCAAGCACAGACTACAATGCTAACCAGTGGGGAGCTTGTGATGTTAACACATGTCCAGTGGAAGGTAAAAATTATATTGGAAAAGCAAACTACAATTGCGTTAGGAAACTCTGCGCATGTCGTATGAGATGTATTCGGGTATTGTTTCCACACACACAGGGTATGCTGTTGGAATAAGGAATTTTAAAGTAATTAATGATTACATTTGTTTGGTGCCCAAAACGATCAAAGCACAATTACATAACGAAATCTTGTTTACCTGAAGCTACCAACTAAAGTGAAGTTTTAAGATGGCGGCGATTTACAGAAAAAAAAAACAGAAATAGTCGAATTACTATCCTTATCAACTGCTAAAGCTATCTTGGGGTGGAGAGGGGGACAATTTTACTAGGACGTATATTGGATCTTTAACATTCCTTGGTTTTCCCGGGGCATGTATGACATAGGTAGCATGAGTACATTTGTAGTAGCATTTTCTTTGCGAATGCATAAGCATGGGCTGAGTCCAGTATTGAATTCGGAACCTCGGCACTTGGGACAGTCGTGATAACCATTCGGCAGAATGACCCACTAACTCATGCCATAACATTAATTTAGGCTACCATGTAACGTAAAATATCAGCCACCAATACGCGTTACGTCTATTTTCACGAGTAAGAACTGGATACCGCTTATGAAACTACGATAGAAGACTTCATACTAAGCATACAGCATTCAGGTCTGGCATTTTCTACTACAACAGAAATTGTACGATTATTGCGATAAATCAATGCCACCATGACAGGTGTGTCGCACTTTTAGTCTCGAACTAATCTCCCTTAGGTAACTGTCATGTCATGTCATGTGGATGTGCCAACATCAAAAGACAAATGCTCTGTTAAAGGCGAGACGCAACCACTCAGTTTAACATTAAATAATCATATTTATCTGTAGACAATTTCCAATTTCCAATTTTTTTTAATATCTGTAGAGAACATGCACATTGAGTGCATGTGCCTCCAGTGTAAAAAGATAACATTTAACGAAACATTCGAAAGAGCTGTTTGTGGTAGAATGATCATCCTGACCGGGTCCGATAATTTTAAATTGAAATTGAACAAAATGTTCTTTGTAAGGAAAGCTTAGCCAATCTTTTTAGCTTTGTCAAAAATAAGTCAGGTGGTGAGCTTACAAACACCTTTTACTGTCCAACAGAAATCACATCATTGATGGAGCTGGTAAAACAACTATTTTTAGTGCGGAATTTTCGAAAAACTTTATTCTGGACAATTTGAAGACTCCAGAATGGCACGGGCCTGCACTTCAGTCCTGTTGCGAGTTTATAACCTTCACTGTTGAACGTGTGCCCAATGTGAATGCTAGATCTGGTGCTAGTCGGGCCAATTTCTAAGATGGATTTTCTGTTTTTTTTCCTTCAAGGAGGTTGGACATTTCGTCTGTCTCCCTCTGTCTTGAACCTTCAATATTTTCCTATGGTAGGTAAACTCAAATTAGTTCAATCTTCAAGAGTGGCGAGTCCTCAAACCCTGCCAACTACAGACCAATTACTCTAACCTGTATCCCCTGGAAGTTTCTTGAACGTTTAGTTTTTGACTTAATTATATTGAGGGTCATAAACTACTTTCTAATGATCAATTAGGTTTTGTTGTGGGACGTTCAGCTGGTGCCCAACTACTGCATGTTCTGGAATAATGGGCAAATTCTGTTGACTATGGTATACCAGTCGATGTTGTCTACGTAGACTTAACGAAAGCATTTCAATCAGTAACACATGCTAAACTCGTCGCAAAGTTGGACTGCCTGGGTTTCCGAGCCCCCCTCTTGCTCTGGTTGTGTGTCATTTTGATCAGTAGAGTTCAGTGAGTAGATGTAGCTAGATCTTGCTCTTCTCCAGTTGAGGTATGTAGTGGAGTGCCTCAGGGTACTGTCCTGGGACCGTTTCTTTTTATTTTGTTTCCAAACGGCCTCACACGGGTCTTCACAACACGAACCTGAAGAACTCTACTGATGACAAAAAAACTCTATTCTTAAATCATAGACCCCCTGCCACTTAATGGATAACTTAATGGCTTTGTCTGGTGACTGGCAATTACCAATTTCCCCAAATAAATCGTTCAGTGAATATTGACTTTTTCAACTATCTCTATGACTATTTCTTGGTGGCCAGACATTACCACATTCAAATATTGTATGTAACCTCGGTATTTGATTCTCGCGAGGTCTAAGTTTCAGTCCCTACTGTCACATAATTATTGTTAGCACTGCCCGAAAAATTGCTGCAGTGATAAGGGAATACTTCAAATCAGGTGATCATAAAATCCTTGCAAGGGCTTTTAAGTTAAGAACCCTATTAGTATATGCTAGTTAAATATGGGCCCCACACATTTGTTTGAATATTGATTGATCAAGTCAGTAAAACATAGGTTTACCGAAGCACAAAATGCACGATAGGCTTAAATTTCTTAAATTAGACTCCTTTAAATCAGTGGACTTATGGCGAATTTGCATTCACGTATAAGCTGCTTAGGGGATAGACTGGGAGAAACTTTGAGCATTTCTTCCAATTCCTGGCTTCTGACCGCACAAGAGGTCCAGTTGTTTCCAGGATCAGTTCACAAAAATTGTCGAAAATATTTTTTGCCAACCGTGTAGTGTCACGCTGGAATGTCCTGCGTGAGGCTGTCGTCATGGCAATCTCACTTCCAACTTTCAAAAACCATCTCTTAACCGTCCAATCTCTCTTCCTTCCTTGTGCGTTTAGATTCATAGCTGGGTATTTTAGTGGTTGCCTTCTGGATGGATTACACTTCGGAATGTATTGTATCCGATCTGTATATTGTTTTTGATTTTCACTAAAGACATGGATCCAATTGGTGCCCTACGCTTATCTTATTGTATTTTTCTATACACTGCTGTATTTAGGACTGATGCCAGCGAATTATTATTATTATCAAGGACCCTAACCTCAGCATGAAATTCCATGTCAAACGTCAAACTTTGAACTTCTATAGTTTCGCCCACAATTGACATAGAACAACGAAATTTGGTATTTGGGTTCGTGTCGTAACTATTCCACCGCATTACCATTCACCGCATTACCATTCCATCAGGCTATTCTGTGTTTTCTGCAGAGCTTTTGGCTCTCGGTTTGGCGGTGGAATGGATCCTTGGCCTTCAGGGCGCGCATTTCATTATCTTTAGCGATTCCATGAGTGCCCTGGAGTCCTTGGCGACTTACAATCCTAGGAACCCCTTGACACAACGTGTCCAAGCTTTGCTTTCCCGCTTGCCTAGCCAGCGGAAAACCGTGCTTTTCTGCTGGATCCCGGGCCATGTTGGGATAGGTGGAAATGAGCAAGCGGATTCTGCAGCAAAAGGGGCCCTTTCTGGCCCTCTCGGAAGGGATCTCAGCCTTGTTCCCTCGGACGCTTTTCCAACTCTGCGTCTGAGGTTACACGCTTTTTGGCAAGCCTCTTGGGATGGACAGGACGGCAATAAATTACGAGCTATTAAAGGCACTGTTGAGGAATGGCACTCGGCGTGTCGCCGCAGTTGCCGTGAGGAGGTGGTGTTGGCCCGTTTGCGCATTGGTCACACTCGACTTACTCACTGTTTCCTTTTGCGGGGGGTTGACCCTCCTGAATGTTATTGGTGTCGACGGCCACTTACGGTCCGTCACTTACTTGTTGATTGTCGCCATCTTGATGGTGTTCGCCGTCGTTTACGTCTTCCGCATGACATTGCGCGTCAGTTGGGCGATAAGTCTGTCCTCCTGTCCGGTGTTTTTCAATTTTTGCAGGAGGTACAGATGTATGACAAGATTTAGATTAGGGGTTTGAATAATATCGCTGTAATGTGTGGTGCAGTGGCAACCCGGACCACTGCACTGTGACTGAGGTTGGCGCTAATGACCAAGCTGTCGACGCGCCATTAAGCCTCATCTCCCCCATCCCTCACTGAGGGTTGACCAACAAATTCTTGCAGATCGAGCTAACGCTTGAATTGTGGCACACAAGTCAGCAAAGCAGTACACATCGAACCAGTCATGGAACTCCCACGAAATATCCCCAAGGCTCCCTCCCATCCAAGGCTCTACCCCCCCCTCCCAGCTGCTTGACCAACAAATTATTGCCGATTGATCTAAAACCATGAAATTTGGTACACAAGTCATTCATAGTAGTACAAAATGAACTAGATATGGAACCCCCTCGTGATAATCTACAAGGCACCACAATGGCCTCTCTGTGCCCCTTCCTTGAGGCCTGACCAACAAATTCTCTCTTAGTGCTTCCCCCTATTCGCGCTCCATGAGAATGATACCGAAAAATTCTTGTATATGGTACTGGAATCATGCATGGTGGTACACCAGTCATTCCTAGCAGTAGAAATTGAACCAGTCAAGGATCCCCATGCAATACTACCACATATTCTCCTATATCCCTCTCCCTCCCGTGCACCCCCATCGATGACCAACAAATTCTTGCTGGACGTCTTAAAATCATGCATTGTTGCAGTAGAAATCGAACTACATACAGAACCCCATGAGATAAACCCACCCCCGGGTGCTTCCCCGTGTCCTCTCCATGAGGCTGTTGATCAACAAATTCTAGTTCCATTTGTACTGCTAAGAATGAGTTACGAAAAATTTATGTTTTAGCACGATCAGCCAGACTTTTTTGGTGAGTGTGGGGGAGGACAGGAAGGGGCCTTAGGGGGTATCTCGACGAATTCCATCGCTAGCTCGATTTATAAGCTAAAAATTGACTTGTGTACCAAATTTCATGGCTTTTAGCTCGATGTTCATGATTAGCCCAAATTCTGGCCCGTAACAGCTGCACTACACAAGGAGATCGAACCAATGAACACGATGATCAAGTTTTACAGCTTAAAACATAAGTATGAAGAAGGCTTATAGCCATTTGAACGTTATTTTAATGTGACTACAATTATTGTTGTTCTTTTTGTTGTGGAAATTTTGCTGTCACAACCAACTTATGCTGAACCCACAACTACTCCAGAACCAACAACTGCTGCACCTACAACTGTAGAACCAACGACTGTTGAACCAACAACTACTGCAGAACCAACTACTGTTGAACCCACCACCACTGAATTTCCAGGTAAATTAACACACATTTCAGATTTTACAATTTACAGGCCTCACCTAAGCTCATCTATGAGACCAACATTTATAGATGCAAGACTTTTTGCTAGATGCAATTCCCACTGGATTAATATGGTCAAACTTTTCTTTACACCACAACATAGTTTTAATTTCCGCATTTTTGACAAACGTATTTATTTAAGTACTGTTTAACTGTATTTATTATTCAGTTTACTGAAAAAATATCAGTTGGACCAGAAACTTTAAAATGTTGGATCCTGAACAAAACTTGATATTTTCCATTTGCAGACATATAATGTAATATAATATGATATGATATGATATGATATGATATATGATATGATATGATATGATATAATATAATATAATATAATATAATATAATATAATACAATACAATATAATACTATAATTAACACCATTATCAAGACAAAGAATACTCATTATCATATAATCTTACTTCATCCTCAAATTGAAACGAATTATTAATTGTACACACAGCACTGTAACCAAGAATTTATAGGCGTTAGAATTTAGGGATTATTTATTAGGGGAATTTGCTGTAACTGATACAAAAGTAATGGAACATAAGCTAAATTGTATAAGTAAAAATTGTGTAAGTATAAGTAAAAATTTTTTTACCCCACCCGTAACAGGTACTAGGGCAAAAATCCACAACAAAAACATGAACGTGAATGAGAACACTTAGCTTAGTTCGTTGGTATTTGAAAACGATATACCTTACTGTAGTATATGTTGTAATATTTTTTAAATGTACTGTACCTTACTGTATTAGTACACAACTGATTGCTAAATTGTTTTTTTATGGAGAAGTGCAAAGTGCTTCGTGAGGTTAGCGCTTTAATAAAATGTCTTGTTATAATGCAGAAAGCAAATAATTATACTGGGTACGTTTATGCATTTGGTTTGTAGTTACAACAGGCCCACTAACTATTTTGACATTTTATCCAGTTCACTAAAAACAAGATGTGAAAATTCATTGCCACTGCTTTGGGCGAGGTGCGAACTCGTGCCAGAAATAACCTCGAAGCATGGTGATGGTAAGCTTGATATCAGGACCGTAGACCTAATTTTAACCTTAAAATTTTAATTTTAACTGAGTTGGAAAAATCTTGTTATTTCAGAATATGGCAAAAATTATAGCATATTTTTAGTTCTTGCCATAATTTTTTTTAATGATTTAACTCTTGAACTAATTGGAGGGTACAATAGACGAAATATCTGCTTTGCTACGCACTGGTCATAGACATGAGCGAACAATGTACCCAGATAATGCAAGCACCAGTAGCGTTTGGAATACTATTGAAAAATGTTAAAGTAAAATCGGACAGAATAAATAAAGTAAAATTAGACAGAATAAATAATAAATAATAAATAAATAAATAGGTATGTTAAACCTAGGTTTTTGAAGAATCGGTAGACTTAGCAATACTATAGAAGGTGCGCGGCTGCCACATCTTGCCACTACTTAACTGCTTAAGGAGCAGTGCTTCAAGATGAACGTGCTGTCGCGACAAGTTGTATACGAAATAGTACGAAATTGCAAACAACGCCAAGTATAATTACTATCACGATCAGGGCCGGATTACGCCTTTTGCCGTCTGTAAGTCTACTGCAATGTCGCCCCTCCAGGAGTACAACAAACGTGCAGCAACCTTAATTATAACTATGTATAGCTATAGTGTTTAAACTAGAGCAATACACTTGACGGCGATAGTCTTCCATTCGTGGAGGAGGTAAAAGACTTGGGCATCTCCAGGGATCTAAAAAATTTCCTTCATTGCAGTAAAACTAGTTCTTTGGCATTCCGCAGACTAGCTATTGTAAATAGATGCTTTACATCTGGTAACCTTAGAACTAAAGTTAGGGCATTCAAATTCTTTGTTCGCCCGATCCTGGAATACGCATCACCAGTTTGGTCGCTGTATCTGGTGAAAGATATTGATTTGATCGAATCTGTTCAGCGAAAATTTACTAAGAAGTTGCCTGGACTTCGTGAGTTGGGCTATGCAAAGACTATCCAGGACTGGTCTCGAGCTATTGGAATTGCATAGACTTAAATTCGATCTAATCTTAACCTATAAAATTCTTCGCAATCTTCTTTCTGTGGATCTTCCGTTTTTTTTTACTTTGCCCCGAGCCACCATAATACCAGGGGACACATATTGAAACTAGCAGTGCAAGGTTCGCGCTTTGATTGTAGAAAATTTTTTTTAGCAAATCGCGTTGTCCCTGTTTGGAATGCTCTTTACCCAAGAACAGTTTGCATGGATTCTGAGAGTGGCTTTCGTCACGAACTGTTGACAGAAGATCTTCGGCCATTCCTTAAAAGCAACACATGATCAAGCTACTGTAACTTAAATATCACACCCCTACATCGAAATGATATGGTTGTAGCGACCATGCTGGTGTCTAAATATTATTGGCCAACGTCAACTACCTCAATCAGCCTTGCGCCCATGATGTGTCCAACAATCTGCTCTTCCTCCACGATAACGTTGTAATTGTCACACTACCAACAACAATTGTCACTATTACTACGGTAATAAGTTACGGACCATTAAAGGCACTGTCGAGGAGTGGCACTCGTCGTGTCGCCGTAGTCGCCGTGAGGAGGTTGTGTTGGCCCGTTTGCGGATTGGTCACACCCGGCTTACTCACTGTTTCCTTTTGCGGGGGGTTGACCCTCCTGAATGTTCTTGGTGTCGGCGGCCACTTGCGGTCCGGCACTTACTTGTTGATTGTCGCCATCTTGATGGTGTTCGTCGTCGGTTCCATCTTCCGCATGACATTGCGCGTCAATTGGGCGATAAGTCTGTCCTCCTGTCCGGTGTTTTTCAATTTTTGCAGGAGGTACAGATGTATGACAAGATTTAGATTAGGGGTTCGAATAACATCTCTGTAATGTGTGGTGCAGTGGCAACCCGGACCACTGCACTGTGACTGAGGTTGGCGCTAATGACCAAGTTGTCGACGCGCCATTAAGCCTCAATTCCCCCCCCCCACTATTACTATATTCCAATGTTAACAATGTAAGAGCCATGCATTGACTTGGCGACGAATTGTACTATGTAAATATTTACATTCCAATCCTTCAACTCAACCTGACAGAATGCATCCGATGTTTTTCTCATCCTGCAACATTTCGGTAAATATTAATTAGAATTTATTTCCCCTAACTTTCTCTTCTCCCCAGTCTTTCCAGCTTAAGTCACATCATGTCCTCCCTAACTTTCGTTAATTTCACACCCGTCTCATTAAGATTAGGAAAAAGGGCCTTTGCCAACTAGGGAGAGCATTCTTTACTGACCATATAAACCATAAAACTTACATCCGTATAAAGCCAATTCGTCTTGATCATTTGTATCACGTCAATTACCACCAGCCATCACCATTCTACCGAACCCAAACACCCGTCCCTCCATTTTGGTGCACTGCCGTTAAAATCAAACCCTCCATGTTTATTCTATAGCCTAAAAAATTGAACTCCCTAATGTGATCAAGTGCCTAAGAATCCAAGCTAAAAAGATTAAGAAATGGGAAGATTAATGATGCAGAAATCAAGACTTAGTCATTCCGGCAACCACCCACTTTCAGGTGGTAAACCTCATTATTATTATTATCCAGAATTTATAGGGTTTGGGAGGAGAATTTTTAACTCTAAAAAGTCCCTATTGAAACATGTTAGATTCGTCCCTATTAGTTCTGTTAGAGTTTTCATAGGGCGCAACGTGTTCCATATGGTAAACCCAAAATTTAAAGTAAACTAAATTACAACTAAGCTAAACTAAATAATAATTAAATACAAGCCAGTTTCGTTTAGTTTCGTTTAATTTTAGGCTAAAAAATGAGTAGAAATTCCCACATAAAACACATGGTGCCCTCTATAAACTAAGACTGAACTACTACGAAAGTATCCAAGACGTTTCAGAATGGGTTTCAGTCACTAATTCTCCTTCCGAACCCTATAAATTATTGTTATTATTATTATTATTCCCTCCCTTTTGCCCATACTAAAGTAAGAAAGCAATTTGGATGCTTATCTACTCTGGTTACTCGCTGAACTCTAAAAGTGGGAACGCAAAATCCACACTAGCTGATAGAATATCTTATTTTGTTTGGGCTGCCATCACCCATTAATAAATGCCATTGTTGCTCCGCAAACCATATTATTCCACAAGTTTAATTTACAAAATTGGAGTAACATTTTGAAGGATAAGAATATTGAATTTTAACCTCCGTCAACATAATTGATAACTTTAGTGTTCCAAAAATCTACATCTGGCGTTGCTCACTCCTGTTGCAAGGTCGTCATATGGGCAGGTCTGCGCCATTTTATTGGTGCTTTTTGTCGTGAGTTTAATAGTACAATGAACAGTTTTTATTATGAAGCATCCTTTTATGTACGATTAAAATGCTTTTTGCGTTTGTGTCTATTTATATGCAGCCAGCCTATCGTTGGAATAATAGGAATCTTGGCTACTAATCTAAATGGTGGTTGTCAAAAAACCTGGCGAAGCAGGAACCAGCATTTTGTTTAAGCTGAGTAAAAGGGGGATGGTTCTTAAATGTTTACATTAATGAAGGTGTAATGTTTACTGTTTCTTTTGATAAATTGGCTGAAATTTATCATCAATGAGCCACGAAATATCAAGTTTTAGTTTTTTTTTTACCATGCATTTAATAATTGTTGGTAAGACGAAGGTTTTATAAATAACCCAGTGTTTTCTTCAGTGCTATTGAGGATTTTTTTCAATATAAAACTGTTGCTCTGGGCCTACTGGGTCTATTTAGAAAGGCACCCATGAATTCATGAGACTGAAATTTCAATAACATCCATCCCTTGTAGAGTTATCTCCTTACTGTCCCTGGTATGCCCCTTGTTAATATTATTATTCTCTTTGTAGGCTGCACTACCGATGGGGTACAAGGTAATGCTAAGTCTGGTACCCCCTGCCGATTTCCCTTCCTCTACAAAGGTAACAAATACTCTCAATGTACCAACGCAAAAGAGAACCACGGAACAGAGAGCTTCTATTGGTGTTCGACAGACCAATCAAGTGCCGAGTACAATTCCAGTCAATGGGGATCATGTAACAAAGCAAAATGTGAAATTAAAGGTATACTGTTTTTCAGCATAGTAATGGAAGTAGGTCTAATTTGCACTTCCATCCTATACGTGTTGTCATCACTTGTCATCACTTGTTCCATCC
>JAHWFP010205379.1:0-10793 GCA_023313725.1 Lithobius niger | reverse complement strand
GTCATCACTTGTCATCACTTGTTCCATCCTATACGTGTTGTCATCACAGTCATAATCTAAACAACTTCTGTATAGATCTTATAATTTCATCCCATATTATAGCGATGGGCATTATCTCAGCGGCACTTGCACGCATTTGTAAGTCCGTCAACATACAGCACACTTTTGGCGTTCATATTGGGTTTGATAGTGTAGACAGAGCCTGCATACTGTCCTTGAATCAGACATGTGCACTGTGAGATATTCTTTGGCGATGGCGAAGATCAATTTCTTTTTGCGTTAACGGTGACTCTGAGAGCAGCGGCGACTTACAACAATTTTGCGCAGCAATGGGGAATTGGCGGCGTTCCTGTACGGCATGCAAATGTGAGCCTGAAATTTTCTCTTCATTTGTTGAAAAACATTTATTATTTTTAATTGTAAAGATTAGAGTGTGCAAGAGTTTTGACTGGTATTAAAAAAAAGAAACTGATGACTGCTTGGTTATTTGTTGGCTGGTTATTATTTCCATTTCAAATTTCGTGATCATAATTTGTACTGAAATTGTTAAACACCATCACAAAATACATGTGGTGGCAGTGAAGGTGCGTCGTGAAAGCAACCTGATCATAAGTGGATCACGTGGCATATAATGTTTGTCCAGCGGCGTCTGTGGCATGGCGTGGTACCGTACACCTCTGCTTCCAGCACTCTTCGTTTCTACCACGTGATAGTGTATAAAACAGTATATAAGTATATATAATTCTATGGAACTCCATACATGCTCCAGATCTAACAAGGATTTTGACAATTTATAATCTTTAAGTTATTTTTTTTTTCAGATTGCAAAACCGATGGCACACAAGGAAGTACAGCTCCTGCTGGCACTTCCTGTCGTTTCCCTTTTACTTTCGAAGGTGCTACGCACTACGGGTGCACCAACGTAAACAACAGTTTCTTTTGGTGTTCCACAGACCAATCAAGCACAGACTACAATGCTAACCAGTGGGGAGCTTGTGACGTTAACACCTGTCCAGTGGAAGGTAAAAAAAATGTGTTGAAAAACAAACTACAATTGCATGTCATACGACAGGTACTAGGCTATTATGCTGTTTCCACACACACGAGAATATGCTGTTGGGATAAAGAATTTTAAGGTTTAAAGTTTAATGATTAAAAATTTTTGGCATCCAAAATCATAAAAGTACATAACGAAATCTTGCTAACCTGAAGCTACCAACTAACTCAAGTTTTAAGATGGCATCGATATATAGAAAAAAAAACAGAAGCAGTCAAATCAACTTCTTTTCAACTGTTAAGGCATCCTCAGGGTACAGTGAGGGGCAGTTTTACTAAGATATACAATCATCGGATCTTCTACATGCCCTTGGTTTTCCCGGGGCATGTGCGTTCTAGGTAGCATGAACACATTTCCAGTGGCCTTCACTTCTCAAATGCACGAGCATGGGCTGAGACCAGTAATGAATATGGAACCTCTGGCACGTGGGTCAGTCGTGCTAACCAACCGGCATAATGAACTCCTAACACATGCGATAATATCAACTTAGGCTAACATGAATCGTAAAAAACACAGTCAACAATAACGGTTATGGCTGTTTTCATAAGGAAGAACCGGATACCTTTTATGAAGACATCACACTGAGCATTTATGTTTTAAAATGGCACCCACTTCTGGTTTGTCGATTAGTGATTGACCACTGAATACTAGCATTTTGAACTCGGTCTGGCATGTTCTACTATATACTTTGTTCCACATTATGTTTTCAGAAAACTGGCTGTATGACGCCACGTTTTCTTCCGCTACTAGTACAAAAAATCCGTAAACATCCCATTCGTAAACTCTAACAGTAACTTAATGAGTCGACGAGTGTGATATCCACATGTTTTTGCACTCTCAGTGCAAGGAAGCGAGTTGTTATACAGTTAATTTTCTGAAAACATAATGTGGAACAAAGTATAGCAGAAATTGTACTTTTCTTGTTATAAATCGATGCCACTAATTCACCATGCCAGGTGAATTGACTTCTTGCCTAGAGCCACTCTCCCTTAGGTATACCTGAACTTGCACATCCAAAGGCAAATGTACCATGAAAGGTGAGACACAACCACTCACTTTAGCATTAAACAATCATATTTAGCTGCACAGAGAACAAGCACGTTGATTGCATGTGCCTTCAGTGCAAGAGGATAACATTTAACGAAATGTTCGAAAGAGTGTCGCCGTCAGTTATCATCTAGTTTTGCTAAATTTTTTCCCTTGATACTAATACTATCAAGGATTTTTCACATACATGATAACAAACGATAAGATTAAGCAGACAAGTATAAGATTGCGTTACAAGAAGTCTTTAATCTTCCCACAGTCCAGGGGAACGGTGGGGTCTTGTCATCGTCAAGGTGAATAATACTAAATACCAAATTAGAATAAAACCTCTTGGATGTTAGCGGAGATCTTAGCATGAGGTTGGCCTTGACTCTGATCACTCTCCGAAGAAGCCCCAATGTGAGGCATTGGTCCTGTTCTGTGCAAGGGCTGACATGTCACAGTGGTACAATATGGTGCAACAAATGCTGAATTTAGTCCTTTCCCATAAAAGAACTATTTCTCCAAAAGCAGATCTGAATGCATACGTTAGAGGAAATGAACGAGTTATTCATGTGAAAGGGTTTTCCTCATAGACTACTTCTTCCCCCACTTCAGGGTGGATCAAATGGGCAGCATCCTTTTGCATCCGTGATTGAAGGTGCATCCATGAGTCATTAATCAGTAGTGCCTGTCTATGAACATATTGATTATTGACAGTGGTTGGAATCAAGCATGATAAGAATACAAAAAAATTCACCTGACCACCATTCGAAGAACAAACAGTTTTCCTAAAAATTTTGGAAGAAAACGGGGTATACACGTTCATCAGAAGAGTTGAAAACATCAAACTGGATCGACACTACAATGAGGAACCCGTCAAAATGTATATACCGTATTGCAGTGCTCCACCACTGCACAAATCCCAACTCGCATCAAGCTTCTGCGCCAGCTCCAGCCTCATTGTCTGGTTCCATGACAAGATGGGGAGCAGCTGCCGCGTTCATGACAGGAACGTTCATGCATTTGAAATAAAAGACGGCAAGTGAAGAAATACTGTGATGTTGTGCTTGATGTCCAGTGTGGCTTTGTGCTGAATGATGTACAGATCATTGGTGGAGCACTGCAGTGCGTTATTGGAATTTTGATAACTCGGCAATGTAGTGGAGATCGAGTTTGGTGTTTTCTACTCTCCTGATGAACACTTGAATGGCCTATTTTCTTCACCGAAAATTTAAGGAGGACTGCGGTTGTTCAAGTGGAGGTGATGTGTACTTTTTTACGTACTTTTATAACATAGATTAATCGAAAAAGAAGCGTGTCGAAATAAACACTTCCTCTGAACGATTTAAAACCAGTTATTTCTTGGATTCCTCAGAATTATGTGTTAACATTGTCTTGTGACTGGCAAGTGTCGATTTTCACAAATAAATCGTTCGTATTGAACATTGGATTTTCTATCCAACTCTACGACTGTTTCTTGGTGGGCACCCATTACATGTAGAAATATTGTACATAACCACGTTATTTCGTTCTTGCAATATCTAAGTTTCAATCCCCACTGTAACATAATTATATTGTTAGCACTGCCCGAAAAAGGGCTGCAGTGATTAGGAAATTCTTCAAATCAGGCAATCATAACACCTGTGTGATGTGCCTTTAAAATATATATATATAAGAATCCTGTTAGTATATGCTAGTCAAATATGGGCCCCACACCTTTGTACGGATATTGATCTGATCGAGTCAGTACAACATAGGTTTACCAAAGCACAAAATACACGACAGGCTTAAAATTCTTAAATTAGACTCCCTTGAACTCCGTGAACTTGCGGCGGATTTTCAATTCATGTATGTGCTGCTTAGGAGCTGGACTGGGGTAAACTTTGAGGTCTCCTTCGAATTCTGGGATTCTGACCACACAAGAGGCCCTCCTTTTAAGTTGGTTCCAGGCTCAGTTCACAAAAGTTGTGGAAATATTCTTTTTCCCTCACCGTATTGTGTCATGCTGGAATGTCCTGCATGGGTGTCGTTATGGGAATCACCCTTTCAACTTTCAAAAACAGACTCTTAACCTGCAATCTCAGAGTCTTAACCTCAACTTCTTTCCTTGTGTGTTGAGATTTGTAGCTGGGTATTTTAGTGGTTGCCTTTTGAACGTATTACACTTTGAATTTGGAATGTATTGTGTCCAATTCGTATATTGTTTTTGATTTTTACTTAACCACATGGCTCCAGTTGATGCCAAGTGCTTTTCTTATTTTATTGTATTTTTCTATTTTACGGTTGTATTTAGGACTCATGTGAGTTACATTATTATTATTATATATATATATATATATATAGTACCAAGGCTGGCTGCATCTCTTATCCAGTCGTCTTTGTTATTAGTTTCCAAGATGGAATGCACTAACGTGCGTGAGCTTGTTTGCAGCACGTAAAACTATTTTTACGCGCTAATGATTATGATCCCATTTCCAAGAAAACAAGTCAGCTAGAACACGAACTTTTGCGTAATATCTTGTCTCGGAAGGCAAACGTGTTTTACAATTCCCTGAGGCAAAACGATGTCAAGCAAATGCGAGACAACAGCATCTTGCTGCAACATTTATGAACCCAGCGCTATGGCCAACGTTAAGTCAATCGTATGCTAACTGGACTTGCTTAAACTCAACTAATTTACACTAATTTATCAAACAAAGACATTAATAAATAAGTAAATCTACAAAACAGATTTAAAAATCTGATATTTTTAGTTAAGCTGAGGTTTATGTGTTGTGGTGAGACCCTGATCTGATGCAAGTGCCTGATTCTATTAAGAGTTACGAGTAGTCTAGCCCAGCACACTTCGTATGATTTATTTTCGCCAGATAATACTTATTATTTATATATTTTTTAGATTGTAAAACCAGTGGCGCTAATGGTAATGCTGCTGGTACTCCGTGCCGATTTCCAGTCAAGTACAAGGGAACTTATTACTACGAATGTACTGATGCTGGACCGGATGGGCCCGAAAAGTTTCTTTGGTGTTCGACAGACCAATCCAGTGTTGAGTATAACAAAGACAAATGGGGTTCGTGCGTAGCAACCTGTCCATCATAGATCAATGAAGAAATCTGCAAGACCGTTGGATAACTCGATGGATGATTATGCCCTGTTTTCGGAAAATCACTGTTGTGTCACACTAGGCCTCCATTAAGGATTGTATTTCTGGGTGCAAACCGCTGCTGTTCTTCGTGACAGTTAATTTCATATGAATTTCTATTTGTGTTTTTACAAAATGCATTTTAAAATAAATTGTTGTTGTCTGTCTGGAAAATAATTCTTGCTATGAAACAATTGCATTCCGTGTCGAGCAGCATTCACATATATTTGATTATGAAATTTACCAATTCGCTTACATGTAATGTGACACACGTGTTATAACCAGTGATGTTTAGTTAATAATGTTTATGCTATATAACCACCTGCTGCTGTCAAGATTGGTGTAGAAGCCATAATGAATAAACCATTTAGTTATGGAAAAATCACGTGCACATTCGAGGAACCACTTTTTTCCAATACCGGAATGTGAAATAAATTGCAACTACTTTACCGAATTGTAGTGGTTGTGAGGAATTTCAAAATGTTTGTTAGGTGTTTCTCCAGGTATTAAATTACTTGTTTCTTTATTATTAGCAGTAGGGATGTGCCGATGTAGCTTTTTTGCCGATGTACCGATACCAATTACTGTTAGAACGGAGTGCCGATATTGACTGCCGATATAACACTAAATAATGATTATGTTGAAAAAAATGAAAGTGTGATACAGTTTCTGCTACCGATGTACAGCAAGGAAAAAACTTGTATTTAATGTAACCTCATAAAAATATTAAAGAAAATAAAAAAAAATTGTAGTACAAAGCTTTTTTCCCTGCAGCCATTTTCACCAGACCTTACCCGACAAAAAACGTACATTCAGCCAAACATTTTCTGCATAATTGTAAAGATGTAAAATTCGAAATATGTGAAAATGTTGGTATTAATTAATCAACAGACGAGCACTTTACGATAAATTAGTTCTCAAATACCAGCAAGCAGCAGTTTTTCTTATCTATTTGCAAGCCACGTTTGTTGAAAAATGTAAGTTAAATGGTTTTTTATATATAACTTCAGAACGGGTGGAGCTAATGACTTCTGGTTTGCCCCATTGGAAAGCTGGCGAAAAATAGGTTAAAATAGTGTATTTGAACGTCAAAGTCGACCAATATTTAGCGAAGTTATCGTCGTTTTCGTATATACTGAAAAATGTGCGGCTTATGTGTGATCCAGTACGGTATATCGGCACATCGGCGGTACCGATATATCGGTTGCCTCCGATAACTGGCAATACCGATATGAATCCGATAATCGGCACATCCCTAATTAGCAGTCTAGTATATATATAGGTTATAATCTGCTATCCAGATACACAGTTCCAGCAGTGTTGAGGCATGCGTGATCAAGCCATTATTGACATTCTTATAAGGAAGGTGGGTGGTAACCGACACAATCTACCAATTTCTCGTTTTCAGGTAGACTACAACGAGTTTGCAGATTGTTGCTGATTCGAAATAATCCTTGGAGAAGAATGGAAATGGGAGCTTTTACTTTACTTTATTGCTATTGAGCCTACGCAGGTCGTACACCCGTGCGCTCATTCGTAATACAACTTAAAAACTAACCCTAACCTAAACACCAAAACCAAAGCTTGCCCCATCATGTAATAATGCATAATTCGAATGAATTTTATAAAAGTAGGATACACACGCACAGCATATTGTTAATTTCGCATTGTGGGATTGTTGCTGGATCCTGAAAAGTTCTTTGACGAGCCAATCGCCCAACAACGAATAATTCGCCTACGTTCATTTGGCTCAATTATAAGGGCACGTTTACTCAACGACTATCCTTTGCATTCTCACAGCCAAAAGCTGGAAATTATTTGAAATTCCAACATGGTGGCAGTTTTAGCTCTTCCAGCTTGCAACGAAACGAGTAAATAACTGAGTTTAGAAGCGACTGAGAGAATTGTTTTGTCAGGAGGAATTCTTTATATCTTACTGTCACGAATTACGAGACTGCAAGCATTTGCTCAAACGATGTCGGATTTAGCTAATCCAGGAAGCGATGTTACCATGGCAATGACATCTTTGCTATCGCGATTAAATTTCAGCTATGAGAATACAAAGGCGGGTCGTTGCATAAATGCGTTCATACATCGCCTACGATAAAGTTACGTTTGCTCACGTGACAGATAAGGTTACAGATAAGGTTCAACGCATTTTCTTCTTTCAGTACCAGTAGTAGACGAAGTGTTACATTTATTTTGCGGTTATTATTATTCGTTTATTGAATTTAACAACTTTGTGATCCCTAAGCCCTTCCCGTAACCAGGCATGATTAATCGATGTAAACCCATAATTGCTCCATCTTAATTGTCTAAAGTTCGTTGTCCAATACTGTACCTTTATAAGCTGTGGCATAAGTGGCATTGCTCCATCATCAGTCGTGACAAACACCTAATAAGCCCTGATTGTGATGTCCCGTCCGTGTAACTAACAATAAGAAGTAACAATCACTAACCAACAATAAGTAGTAGCAGTCACTTTAAATCTGTGGTGCACGAGGCTAATCACTGCTACGTTGCAAAGTGGCCGGCAACAATAGGACCTCTGTAAATAATGAAACCCAACTACCAAGTATCGCCCATGTGTAAAAAGAATTGTTTAAACGAGTAAAAACCGAAAGCGATTAACATTCGTTGCAAAACCCTTTGAACCCCTGGACGATTAAAATTATAAGATCAATGAAAATCGGTTAATATTCAAAACACGCGCAAATTCACAGACGAGTTCGCTCACTCAATCAGCGTTTATTAGCCAGCCAAAAATAATTGTTTAAAAGATGCATAAACCGCTGGCATAAACTGTTTGAAGACTAAAATTAAAGGATTAGTGAAACTCGGTTAAATATTTAAAATGCGTAAAAATACACAGACGGGAGACACGCCTCAGTGTAGCCAGCGAAAAATAATTGTTTAATCGATATTTGAGCGTGTTAATTGAGTGAGCGAAGCAAATGAAAATTTAACGTTTATTAGCCAGTGTACGCAAAAAAACTCAGACGGGATACACTCATTCGGCGACAAGCACATGAGACAGCAAACCATCCCAATGTTGGAAACGGTGCATCAAACACCACCCTGTGTGCTCAAGACCATCTTTTTTTTATGAAACAGCCGGCATAGCTGGGCTGGTAGTTCTAGTTGCTACTAAAACCTTCATTAAAACGTGGGTCTAGTTTCGTCAGTCGGCAGGCAGTCCCTGTAAACAACATACTATACACATCGGCGGCATCATTATCAAAGGTTTTTTTAGTTCTTTCCCAAGTACTGACTGGGAAAAGAAAAGGGTAAGGGAAGCATATCATAACTAAGACTAAATACAGATGCATCTATATTTAGTTATTTCTTGTGATCCTTCGGCTTTCCCGTCTTTAATCATAACTAAGAGTTACAAAAGCTATTTAAAAAAAAATTTTTTTATGCTCATCTTCATTGTTCTTGAGCCAAGTGGACAATACTAATGACGATTTTTTTACAGGAACGTTCTCACGATGTGAGCACGTCCCACTTATTGGTTCTCACAGTTTAATTAATTATGTGTCTGCTGCAACATCAATGCGTTGGTTGCAAAACAAAAAACAGTTTCCACGTGAAGCTACCAAATTAAGATCGTAGCCGCACAGTCGGCATTTCTCTCGTATCAGGTTGTTTTTCGAATAAGTTGCTACCAGTGTTACGAGAACAATTCACAAAATTATGGCACTTCGAAGGATTATGTTTACTTTAAATGTATTTCTGCTCTTTGCTCAAGTCAACTGCAAGGAAGATGATAAAGGACCTAGATTCAAAAATCTCTTTGCTGGTACCACAAGGAAAAACTATATCCTCGACACAAAACCAGTTCATCAATTCCTAAAGGTCACCCTTGTCCAATGCGGGATACTTTGCAACAATTAGTAAGTACTTTAATGAATATAAGTGTAATGTATAAGCAAAATACAAAGTTAACAAGACTAGCAATGCAATTATCAATGTAATGTTGTTAGTTATAATTAGCATTAATTAGGAATAATTAAAATTAGCAATGTAATATTTTTTACTAATTATTGGTTGTTTTAACAATTAATCATTTATGACTCACAACGGAGTATATTTATTTTTTACCTGCCAAGTCGTTAATGCCAACCAATCGGTCTTGCAAAAACATTAAACACCATGAAAACATAATAGGGATAGTGCTCATTTCGTCTTAATGTGTTAGTATGGCGTGTGACTGTTAGCATTTTGCACTTTTTCAGTCCGTTCACAAAAATGGCCCAATTGAGCTGAAATTTGGCACGTAAGAAGTTGATGACCAAGCAACATATTCTACTGCAGAAATAAAAAAAAAAGCCTGGTATTTTACAAGCCCATCTATTATGGATCTGCCAATAACCTCTGCTGATGAAATGAAATTAATAGTCGGACTGGCGATTTTAAACTTAAATTGCTAAATGTCTGGTTTGTCCCTCTCCATCGTTTAGTGTTTCTGATTTCCTCGTTCATAGGGAGCTATTTTTATATTTTTTTTTAGCTAAAGGATACAATATTTTCGTTGACCTTTATCACCTCCATCAAGTCAATGACACAAAACCTCATTAAATAGAAAATTTAAATCAGGACTGCCTCGTCAGTAGTTTTGATAATATCCCAATTGTGAACAGTTTCTACTTGGAAGTTTCTATCACTAGCAAATGTACCTTACGTCAGCTCCCTAATATCATGAATTTTTTTCTGAAATATTCTTAACTACGCCTGAGGGGTAGGAATATTTTGAATTGATTTAAATACACTGCAGTGAGCACTCACATGTTGAGATCTAGAAGCACTCCATTTATTGTTTGGAGGCCATCCGGATGTTAAGAAAATTACCCATATTGAAAGGTTTATGATATCTGACACCAGTGTTTAACCAGGGAGCATTTGCTAATGATGACAAAAACTCACCTTGATACGTTGTCTAACTAAAATGATAGGAGATCATAGTTAAAAAATGAGTGCCATGCTCTTCTCCTGATCTGGAAAATAATAAGTTGGCTCCAGGGAGCTCCAAGCCCTAAAATAGCATCCGTCGACCAGGTTTCATTCCTCAAAGGAAGTTTTCCTCTGTAATGTGAAGCTGTTCAGAAGTTATTAGGGTGTTCAGGACTTTTGGGATACCTTGTAAAAATAGTATAATTCCACCTTAAGCAATTGGTCCCCAGCAATTTGCTTTAAAGACTGTTGCACACTTAAGTCTGGTGTAGCATTGTAAATTGCGGTAGGCTTTCTAGGAGAGCTTGTTTGATTGTGAATAAGTAGGCCAGACACTTGATGGCTTTGAAAGAAAGAATAGAAATGCCACTTACTCCAAGGGAGGTGCACCCTGTGTGCACAGTGGTACCAAAAAGAATGGAAATAGGTGTATGAATGAATTAGCTATCAACGTCAAACTAAAAATAATACTAGTAATCGTATAGCATAACTGTCAGACATGGCAGTTAATAATAACGACACATGGTGATACGGAAACCGCGAACCACTGCAGTTACTCGATGAGGATACAAAAGATCCCGAAGTTTGCAAGGTGTGTAGTTTAGTTTTTGT
>JAHWFP010205378.1:0-13090 GCA_023313725.1 Lithobius niger | reverse complement strand
GCGCTGCCCATCTTACTACAGCGCCCCCTCCCCTGTATTTGCATCACTTCGTGAACACTCCAGTTCAGTGACCGTGGGGAGGCGGGTGGGTTCTTATTGAAGGTAAGTATTTTAGGCTAGTAAAAACTAATTTTACTTGTTAAAATTTTCGTTTCTTACTACCTGCAAATACTTACCTTCAATAATATTGCTGAATTCGTCATTCAGGCGGTGGGTTCTCACCCACTGAACCCAGGAGTTGTTTCTTAGAGGTAAAAAATCTACCCATCAAAACCACATGAATTTTTTTTTTTTTTTTTTTTAAATGATTTAAAGTGTTACCTACCTAGAACCGTAGGGCCGTCTTTATCCTCTCCAGTCTGGCATCATCCTTCTTAACCATTCTATGTTGACCTCCGTCAGAATGGTTTCACAGGGTGAATGGATCCCATTCACTCTAGGGTGATTTTCTACAAAGCTCTCACCAGAATGTAAACTCTACCATTTTTACATCCTCTTGCACATCTTAATGTTCACATCAATTGTAGGCCTACTAGTCAGAAAGAGTGAGGACCTCACAATTTCCTTCCTGCTACCACATGATCCTTCACAAGGGACTTTCCTTTTAGACCACTGGTGTCCCGCAGGTAGTGCCGAATGAAAGTGTTTTTGTGACCCCAAGAACACGCGGAAACCACTTCATCAAGTGGCGTTCCGCAGCCGTAAGCCCATGAAGCTGCCAAAGCTCGGAGTTCATGAGCTCTGATTTCCGGTGGAATATCGATATGGTTTGGGCCATTTTCGTACGCTCTTTTAATTACTGCGCAGATCCACTTTCCCATCTTGAATGGTGTGAGTCCTGTGGGTAGCACTTCATCTTTGTCTTTATCAATAACAAGGAACAAAGGCACTGGGCGAACGAGTTTACTGTTACAGGTAGGGTTAGGAATCGCCGTTCTGTCTAGATAGAACCGTAGCGCGCGTATGGGACATTGTTGCCGGTTTTCTTCTTTGAATGGTACTACTTTTCCTAAGGCCTTTATGCACAATGGTTTAGGTTTTACACCTGGTTTGCTATTCTTCGCACGAAAATGAGCCGGAAACGTCAGGTATACTTCCGACCAATCTTTCGCAAACCGAATATGGCCATCGTCCCGAGAAAAAGCAGCCAATTCGCTCTGTCTGGCTGCCGAGGCGAGCGCCACCAAAAAGACAGTCTTTTGTGTTAGGCACAGCATTGAGGATGACTTCGCCGGTTCGTATGGTGGCCCCATAAGGCTTTGTAAAACAAGAGGGAGGTTCCATTTCGGGAAGAGAGTCGCCCTTCTTGGCCTCTGAAATTCAAACGCCGTCATGAGTTTGGTCAAAATGGAGTCTGATACCACTGACTTTTTACCGATGCACGAGAGAACGGAATTAATGGACGACCTGTATCCTTTTATTGCACTGGGCGACAGACCTTGTCGGAAAAGGTCTTCGAAGAACGCCGATAACTTGGTGATGGCGGGGTCGCAAGGATCACAATTGTTGTTCCTACACCATCCAAACCATTTCTTCCACTTGGCATTGTAGTTCTTTTGAGAGGATTCCCGGATGCAATGTGTGAGTCTTTCCACTACTTCTGGGTCATGTCCTGTCTTACGGAAGAGGGTCCTCAAAGTTTCCACCCGTGAAGATTCAGAATGGTGGGGTTCTGGTGTATCGTCCTCCTTTGATGTTGGGTCAGAGATGTCTCGGTAATAGGCAGTGGGACCGGGTCTTCCTTCCGTATTTCCATGATGTCTGTGAACCATGGTGCGGCAGGCCACCATGGTGCCACGAGAATGAATTGTCCGGATGACTTCCGTAGCTTGTTCACCGTCCTCTGGAGTAGCTTGAAGGGGGGGAATAGGTAGGCATTCATCCCGTCCCAGCTTACAGAGAATGCGTCCGTCGTCCAGGCTTTCTCGTCTGGGAATGGAGACACGAAGCACGGCAGTTGCGTGTTGAATTGCGTGGCAAACAAATCGATCGTCGGTGTTCCCCAAAGCTGAAACAATCCCCTGCAAATCTTGGGGTCTAGCATCCACTCCGTGGTTGGTACTCTGGCACCCCTGGACAACTCGTCCGCCCATACATTGAGGTTTCCCGCAATGTGGCGGGGTACCAGAATGATCCCCAATCCTATGCAGGTCTTGAAGAGAGAAGTAGTCTCGTCCATGAGGGATCTCGAGTGTGTCCCTCCACCTTTCTGTACATAGGCAATGGTTGTGGTATTGTCGCTCATGATCCCCACGGTCTGGTTCCGGAGTCTCGTTCCCCAGGCCAAGATCGCTCTGTGTACCGCTCTCAACTCTAATACGTTGATGTGAAGCCCTTTCTCGTCGACGTCCCAAACCCCCGACGCCGTCTCTCCTGACATGTGGGCTCCCCAACCTGATTGGGAGGCATCCGTGAAGAGGAGGTTTTCCGGTGTTGGTTCTTGCACTGGTACTCCTTCCTCCAAATGACTCCTCACTGTCCACCAGTTTAGGGCTTCGGTCGGTAGGTTTTGTAGGGAGATAATGTCGTCCCAGCTTTCTCTCGGCCACCACACTTCTTTCCGAAACCAGTGTAGTGGTTTTACTCTCCACTTCCCCAGTGGTACAAGTCTGGCATTCGAGTCGACTAGTCCGATGAGAGATGCCAGCTCTTTTGCAGTAGATGCCGATCTTTTGCAAAACTTTACCACTGCATTCATCGTCTTCTCTATTCGTTCTAGCGATGGTTTCACTGTCATCAGATGCGTGTCGATCTCCGTACCCAGGAATACGAAAGTCTTCGCTGGGATCAGCCTTGATTTTTTCTGGTTTATCCCAAGACCCAGGTGAGCAAACAGGGATAGGCATCTCCCCAGTTGCAGAGAAAGCTGCGTCCCGGATCTGTGTCTCAGGAGCCAGTCGTCCAGGTACGCGTGGGCCTTGATGCCATGTAGGTGAAGGTGTGCAAGCACTGGTTTCATCATTCGAGTGAAGACACACGGGGCTGTGGCTAACCCGAACGGAATGGCAGTGAACTGGTACGAGATCTTCCCTACTACAAGTCGGAAGAGGTGCCTGATCGACGGGTGGAGTGGGATATGTAAATAGGCATCCTCCATGTCGATCGAGACCGTAAACTCCTCGTGTCTGAGGGCTTCTCGAATGGAATCGATCGACTCCATCTGAAAATGGGTCTTGGCTAAATGTTGATTCAGGGAGGTCAGGTTGAAAATCACCCTGGAACCGCCCCCCTTCTTCGGAATAACTCTCGCCGGACTCCAGAACCCGGGGGTAGGCGGTGCAAGCTCCATGGCTCCCTTTTGCACGAGAATGTTTACCTGCTCGATCAACTCTGGGGTTGATAAAGTGTCGACCAGCCAACTTGGCGGGTAATCTGTAGTCTGCGGTTTTGACATAAAGGGCGGTGTGTAACCCTCTTTTAACACTTCCAGTATGAATGGGTCTTCCGTAATCCTTTTCCACGCTGAAAAGTGTTGGGACAGCCTCCCCCCCACCTGCCGGTGAATAGGGGGGGTCCCTGGCCAGTTCCAGTCAGTTGCGATAATATGGTCTTCGTGCTCTTCCCCTGAAAGCACTTCGTCCACGCTGTCCCCCTCCCGATCCTCGTCCGCGTGGTTGGGAGGTGGGTGGTTCCAGAAAGGGGGAACGCCCTGGAAGTTTTTACCTACTCTTCTTCTGCTCTGGTCCTTTTGGATAGGGGTTATTCCACGGTCCGCTTCTCGGTGTAAGTCGGTACGAGTTTCGGCTCCGGTTGGATCCCCTCGGGATTTGCACAGTGGTGGGTTGGGCTCGAACTTTTTCCCGAAGCTCGGGAGCCAGTTCTAATAATTTTCCATTGAAAAGGTCCGAGGACCCATGAATGGGAAGCAGCCTTAATTTTCCTACCGTATCCGTAGGTAAACCTATAGCCGAATCCAGCATGGCGTCTCTCCGTCGGAAAGTATTGTTAAGTGCCAGTCGACACTGCCAGTTTATACTATCTTGGTGAAAAGATGATGCTCTTTTAAGCAAATGCATGCACTCCCTGATGGTGGTGTTTTCACGTAATTCGGGATTCACAAGTGCCATGGCTTTTAGCGCTGCCGTGGACGCTGAATATGCCAGTTCTGCTTGTGAGCTTGCTCTCATGCTTGCCCGCAGCATGATGTCGTCTTCTTCGAAATGAGAAGAGGGGATATTCATAATCGCCGGTGTTTTTAACATAGAGTCAAGTTCAACACTGCAGGACTCCGTCACATACTCTGCTGCAGGGTACGTACGACACCTCTTCTTGTTGGGGGCTCCTGTGCCCGTTGATCGGAAAAACCACTTGGCTTTCTTAGGGTCATGAGGAGGTAGGGGAAGGTTTGAGGAGATGGCTTGTTCATCTTTCCGTGTTAAGGCTTCCGCGTTAAGCAATTGCCGAAAAAGTACTGCAGATTGAGGAAGATTTGCAGGTTCAGGCTTAATATTTCCCTCATTTGCCAAGGTGTCCATAGGGGGGTCCTCAGGGTTAAAACATTTCTCAGGACACTCTTTGAAAAATTTGGTATGTCTAAGATGCTTCATTGTCACATCCACAAACTCTTTCCAAGGAATAAAGCCTGGTCCTTCGTTGAAGGGGTCATCAATATTTTCCCCCTCCTCCCTAGGCTCACCTTCGGTAATTTTAACACGTTTGGTTTGTGTTCCGTCGTCCCTGTCGTGTGGTCGCTTGTTGTAGGCCGTCGGTGACCTTTCACAATGCTGTGGCGACCCCTCCTGGTGCGGCGACACACGGCGACATAGCGGCGACATAGCCGCGACACTTTGGTGATATGGCGACAAGGAGCGCCGTTGCGGCGACACACGGCGACCAAGGGAATAATTGAGCGGTTCAGAAGCGCCATTGTCTTGACGACTATCAGTCTCCGTCAGGCTGCCATCACGCGTCGCCAGCGGCGACCGTACGGCACCTTGTGCAAATCCAACATCGATTAATGCACTCATTTTATCGACCAACTTCGCAAAATTATCCACACCAGGACCAATTGCGGTTGTCTTTTCTTTCCTCGCCTTAACGGAACCGCTAAATCCCGAACCGGGAGCGATCGTTTTACTATTTTTCACTTTATCCCCAACTCCTGCTTTCCGTACGGATTTACTCCCCTCACCGGAGTTCTCCGTGCTTTTTTTATGAAAAATTGGAGTACTAACCTCTTTAATCCGCGTCTCTGGCCTCGAAGACCTCTTAATGCGTGTCGGCGACCGCTCACCACCCGGCAACTCCGTTTGCGTTTTATCCTGTGCCGTCACAACACCGACACCATTTCCAGCTACCCCAATATTCAGACCCAAAAGGGCTAGATCCATATCCAACTGCGATACGTCGACCTGTGGAGTAGTCTTCGTACATTCACGTTGGGGCAAAAAATCTGTCATCTTATGAAAAAAATCCGCCATGAAATGCCCCAGTTTAACATCCATACCCGACAAAATCTTGTTTTCAAGTACCGTTCCTTTAGAATCAAAAACAGCATTTGCCGCCGCTGTCGCAGTGGCAATTAAAATATTTCCATCTGGTAACGAGGGAATTACTACATCTTGTAACGTAATTACTTGCTCCCCGCCAACCGTTGTTGACGGGATCATGCTATCCTGTGGCGTGCCAGCCACCACAATGTCTCCCGTTCCTTTGTCCGCCGCCATGTTGGATTCTGTGTTGGCTGGCTGTTGCGCAAGGAAAACTTCTGGCAAACTCAAATCCGGGCTCACGTTTAATTGTCCATCACTAGGGGGTCCCGTCAATGGTGATTTCCTCGATCTTTGTGCTGCTGTTTGATCGGATTTCTTCCACGTGTGAAGGATTGCCGCCACAGAGGAAGCATGATGAAGTTCGCACAAATCGCACACTTTAGTTGTGAAGTCACAAGGCCTACATCGTCGGCAGAGTGGATGAAAATCCTTGGAGAGCTTGGTGTGCTTGCACGAATCAAATTTCGATGTCTTCAGAAACGCCCGCATCTTTGCTTCTGCTTCCTTCACCGACATAATTGGGATAAAAATGTCCAAAACTAACAACGATATGACAAAAATACTCTAAGCAAAAAACGTGCACGACCATCCAAAATGGCGTGCTCAAGAAGTGATGCAAATACAGGGGAGGGGGCGCTGTAGTAAGATGGGCAGCGCCCCTAGCGGAAGGAGGAGAAAGTTTCTGGAGAAACCAAAAAATGGGATTTTTAGTTATGTTTGAGCAGCAAAAGCGTAAAATAGTGATTTTAGCAATATTATTGAAGGTAAGTATTTGCAGGTAGTAAGAAACATATGTTCTATCCAGGGCCTCTAATTGGTCCTCTGAAACAAAATTTTGCAAATCGGGCCTGCTCTGTTGTAACCAGGTTAAGCCGTGAAAAAAAAAATCATCTCAAGTTTGAAGGGAAACTGCGGGTCGAAAAACCGCAATTTGCGGCCAAGATATTAAGAGAAAAGCTGAAATTCGCTACATGACGTATTATCCATCGATTTCTGTAAAAAAAAAACGTTGTTACCGACGTCTATAATTTTGTAAAAAGTACTTTAGTTGAGTGTGGACTCACTAAAAACTGCAAAAATGTCGTTCTCGTTCTTTTTTCGTAAGTTAGAAAGCAGAAAATTGGTCTTTTTTTGATCAGCGGTAGCGATCGAACGATTTCACTAGGCGCCGCCATCTTGGATTTGTTGGAAAGCTGGAATTCCCATAAATCCAGGCCTCTCAACATATTTTCTCGACGACCATTTGGCATTAGCCAATCAGGCGAATTGAAGTAGGCCGTTTCTGGCGGTTTCAAACTAACTTTCCAAAGCATTTGAAGGTCGCGTTCCCTCATTGGCCTGTTGGCACCACGTGACCGATTTGACGCACTCTCATTGGCTGATGCATGATTCCAGCATGGTCGCCGCCGCTTGCTTCGGATTTCACGTGAGCGCTTGTGTTTTAGTTCATCGTTGAAAATCACAAGAAAGATGACGTTTCACAGCATTAAAAAATTAAAACAGCCACGACGCAAAACTAAATGGAAAAGGAGCCTATATTCCACCTCATAATTCTTTGCATGAATGCTCAAAATTACGTACAGCACAAAACATAATGATCTAAAACTAAACCATCTTGGTTGCTTCCTTGAACCCATCACACAAAAAAAATAACTACATCAAGACCCACCACCATCATATCAAAAGTCAACTGGGATCTTCCCATACAGCAAGAAAGATACGGCAAAAGTGATATTTAAAACACATTTTACAAACAATAAAAGCACTTGTAATCTAAAAGTAGGAACAGCAGGCTTTCAACCCTCCATTAAATATAGTGAAGCAAGAAAAATGTCACATCGTGCCAACTGCTTCAAAAACATGATAATTTTAACAGGTAAAATTAGTTTTTACTAGCCTAAAAAACTTACCTTCAGTAATTATGCTAAAATCACTATTTTACGCTTTCGCTGCTCATTTTTAAAATAAAAATACCAATTTTTATGTTTCCCTTTAAACTTCTCTCCACTCCCGCCTGGCACGCTACCTCTCCTTTCAAGGGTCGGCGCCATATTGTCTGATCCCATCACCACTTTTTGAACTCTCCGGTTCAGGGGAGGCGGGTTGGGTTCTTAGTGAAGGTACGTATTTTAGGCTAGTAAAAACTAATTTTACCTGTTAAAATTATCGTTTCTTACTACCTTCAAATACTTACCTTCAGTAATTATGCTGAATTTGTCATTCAGGTGGTGGGGTTATTCCCCACTGAACCCAGGAGATACATATTCACACAAGCAAGACAGACAATTCCTGACTCAAGGAAGTTTACCCACCTACAAACGAGGGGCACCTCCTCATCGTCTCCTCCACCACCTCAGAACATCTGTCCTGTTACTACACGATGCCTAATGGTGGTCTCCCCATTCGACCTTACTAGTTTCACAGAGGTAATGTTTAATGAATGTGTGCTGGTGGTTCCACGAGCATGCGGATACAATCTCCTGCAGAGGTGTTCCGCAGCCGTTTGCCCAGGGCGCCGCTAGTGCCCTCAACTCAGCCGACAACTCCACCTGAATTGGGTCGTTCTCGTAGGCTCTTCTAATAACAGCACAAACCCACTTACACCTTCATAACGGCGTTACTCCCTAACGCAACACTTCCTCCCGATCCTTGCTCACATTCAGGAACAAAGGCGTCGGGGGTTCCAGTCTCTCTCCTTATGAAGCACTGGGGGTTTTAGTTGTGGTTTATCTAATAAAACCGCAGGGCTGTAACAGGGCATTGCAAGCTCTTCCCTTCCTTGGTATGTATAAGTTTGCCTAGTGCCTGGAATGACAATGGCGTGGGTTTCACGCCCAGTCTACAGCCTAATAGCCGCAGGGCTGTGTCTAATAAAACCGCTGGGCAGCAACAGGGCATTGCAAGGTCTCCCCATCCTTGGGATGTACAAGTTTGCCTAGTGCCTGGAATGACTGGAGCGTGGGTTTCACGCCCAGTCTACAGTCCAATAGCCCGAAATTGTGTCGGAGACGTTCTTGAAACTTCTGGCCCATCAGTTGCAAACCGGATATGCCCGTCTTCTCGTCAGACTTGCCAACTCACTTTGGTGTGCTGATGTGGCTAAAGCCACTAAAAACACCGTTTTCTGGGTAAGGAACTTCAACGGGGCTGTGTTTGCCGGTTCATAGGGAGCTCCCCTAAGGCTTTGTAGAACAAGTGGTAGGTTCCACTTAGCGACGAGTCTCACCTTGTTCGGCCATTCCAGAATGCTGACATCAGCTTCGTGATCATAGAATTGTTTAATGTTGAGTCGTCTCCTATGCATGTCAGTGCCAAAGTAACAGTCGACCGTTCTTCCTTTATGGCACTAGGGGATAGGACTTTGGGAAAAAGTCATGTAAAGAACGATGCTAATCCAAAGATACCTGGTTTGCGAGGGCCGCGGTCGTTCGCTCCACCTCATTCGATCCATTTCCGTGATCTGTTTCCAAGTTCACCTGCGTGGACCTCCGTAAGCACTACAAGATTCTAAAGGCTACGTCTGCCTTGAACCCTCGCTTCTGCGCAGTATCCTTGTAAAGGTGAGATTGGGAGTGGCATCGCGTCCTCTCGTCGAAGCCCGATGATCCCTGCGAACCATGGTGCTGTTGGCCACCATGGTGCAATGAGGATGAACAGTCCCTTTCCACTACGCAACTTGTTGACTACCTTCTGTAGGATTAGTAATGGTGTGAACCGGTATGCGCACATACATCCCAGCTGCTCAAAAGAGCATCGGTCGCCCAAGCCTCCTCTTCTGGGAACGGGGACTCAAACAGTGCAGGTGTGCACTGAAAGGTGTCGCAAACAAAAATATTGTCCGGTATCCCCAACGACGATACCCCGGGTCCCACATCCATTCATTGATGGGATTTGGGCAACCCTAGATAATTTTTCCGCCCCCACATTGAGGTTACCTGCAATGTAGCGGGCAGCCAGACAGTTATGAACCGCCCCACGTTTCCAGAGCTCTGAGTTACTGCCACAAGGGACGTAGAGAGCGTTCCTCCACCTTTCCGTACATAGGCTACCGCCATGGCGTTGCCGCTCATGACTCCTATGGTTTAGTCCCGAAGTTTTTCTCTCTACGCCTGGATGGCCAACTGGCCCACCTCCACTCCAGTTTGCTGATGCGAAGGTCCTTTCCACCACATTCCAAACACCCAAGTTCTCTCCCCTCGCCTTTTCTGCAGATGTTTCTGTCACGCTGCTTAAGCCATGCTACGATACCGGGCGAGGTTAGGCGCTTTCCTCCTAAGAGACACTTTCATCATAAAAAGACATGCAACGAGACGAGGGTCAATACCTCTCGACGTTGCGCATAGACAGGGCGCTCTCGGCTCTTACTTCCTAGTAGGTAGACACAATACGACATTGATCCCTTTGCTAGGGTACTCTTAATGAGACGTCTCATTGCCACTAGATAAGTGATGAGAAGACATGTTGGTATCCTTGTCTCTCTGTCGTTAGACATGCGACTGGATAGGTAGAGGTAAGACGGCTTGTCTTCACGCCTTTTCCCCCAGTCCTCCCAATGGCGATAGGCATGTGACGAGACTTGGAGATACAAGGCCTTTTTACTCCTTGTCCCCTTACGTTCCATAGTCTCAATGTGATAGACCTGCAACGAGACTAGGCAGCAGCTCTCCGTGCCTCCTGTATCTCTCCTCATTGTCGCAAGTCCTGCGATGAGACTGGGTAGGGCGAGTCATTTTGACTCATTGGTCCAAAGTGCTCCTTTGTCTCCAATGTCGCTCGACATGCGACGAGATTCGGTTTCGTGCCTCCTGTCTGCCTGACGTCCCTCCTTCCGAGTACTGATCAAGTCTCTCACGACTTAACTCAGGAACTTAGATTACAACTTACAACACAACCCATCAAACTATGATGGTGAATACGATAATTTTAACATGTAAAATTAGTGTTAATTACGACAAATCTGTTGTAAATGTAGGAGAAAACCGGTAGTATTGCTTGGATTAAAAAATTTTAAGTAAATATAAATTTAAAAAAAATTAATTTCAAGTTCATTCTTTCCCGAATCTGCACGACCCTTGACTCCCCTCCAGCCAGTCTTAACTGTCCTCATTCCAAGTGCTGATCAACTCTTCACGACAGAACGTGACCAGTACATGTGCATGCACTAATGATTCCTTAAAAACTTTTCAGGAATAAAATTCTTACAGGAAGAAATTATCCACACAAAAATTCCCAAGGATTCTCCACATTCGCACTGCCTTTCACAATGTTGGCAAGCCATTTTTCAGTGAATTCCCGCAGTTCTCCGAAATTGCCAGCTAACATAGTTGAAGCGTTCGTACCATTTCTGCACCTCGGATTCTTTCCACAGTCCTTCCACCAACAGAATTCACACTCAAGGGGCATTCCTTCTCTCAAAATACCATCAACCCGCTAGAAAAGCGTACGTGACATATAGCAGTGGCGTTACTCGCAAGGGAACAAACCTTGACGACAGCTTTGGGATACTCTCGTGAATATCATTCTAGTAGTTTCCACTAGGCCAGTGGAACTTACACGCTCCTATCAGATTGTAGTTCACTTGCCATACACCAAATCTACCACTGCAAGTCGCTGATTTTGCAAGTATGGCTAATTCCACGCCACCAACTGTTAATATTGATTCGTAAAGCTATTGAGAATAGAGAGTTACTTACATACGTGTACAACGACTGAACTAAGTTCCTCCTGCAAACAGTCCCAATGTTTTGAACCATAAGCCCCTGCACCAGCCACTAAACGTTGAACACAGTGCCCTGGTCCCAAGGCAAACCGGGGGGGATTGGGCATAGTGGCCCCGTGCGACCGCATATAGCGGCCAATTCCCCAAAGGGGCATATTTTCACCCCCCACTCAGCCTATGGACCCAAGGAAGAGAAGATAGTCGAAGGCAAAAAAGGAGGGGGGGAACTTTCCTAAAATCCCACTTTACTAACCTCATACCATGTGGGCAACATGAATGATGTTTGTACAGGTAACAAGGTGGCGACATACCTGTAGTGGCGACACGACACGACACGACACTTTTGCGGGACCCGGCGACATGGCGTCGACGCGAGGGTGTGTCGCTGCGGAACCCGTCAACATGTCCCATGCCAACCTACAGTCCGGCGACATAGACGCATTCCTATGTGCCCTGTCGCTGGATCTCGGTCTCCATCCCATGACCTACACCTTTTCTCGGCGATTTACGGCTGGGAAGAGATAGCCATTTACTAGTGTTCTCGTTCCTATGACCTACACCTTTTCTCGGCGATTTACGCCTGGGAAGAGATAGCCATCTACTAGCGTTCTCGTTCCTATGACCTACACCTTTTCTCGGTGATTTACGGCTGGGAAGAGATAGCTATTTACTAGTGTTATCGTCCCTATAACCTACTCCTTTTCTCGGAGATTTATGGCAGGGACGATACAGGCCTTTTTTTTTTTTTTACTGGAGGACACTTTAAAATTAAACGCTCTTCTGCTGGCGAAACTACTAATGTTATTTGGCAACATCTTATCTTTATGTAATTGACGTCTCAATGGCAGCCACACCTTTTGATGTCTCCAGGCTTAAGAAGCCCGAATTGATCGACGAACTGAAAAAACGTGGGTGTCAAACCACTGGTTCGAAGCATGAACTGGAAGAGAGGTTGAAAATGATCTTTGGGCAGCAAATACCACCATCCAACAATGACACTGCCGAAGGTATGACCAAGATGGCGACCACAGTTCAATGACCCAACATACACGTGTTATCACCAGCTCTAGTCAACTACTACGCAAATTTCCGGACGACTCGCAGGAAAAGGGTTTTGTGCAACGTGAGACCCTCATTCCGAACGAAGTGCTTTTTTTCATGGCGAACAACGTTGACAACATTCAACTTGACTTACTTGCACACACATGTTCCTCCTTTTTCAAGTCTGAAGAGATCACGGAGGCCAGCTCGATTTTGTCAAAATATGACCCATGTTTAGCACAAAATGAAACTCAAACCAGCAACGACAAGGATTATGCAAATGCCCTCGACATCGCAAAAGCACTGCAGTCCCTGTCATCCGATTCGATGCCATGTTTCATTGCGCGCACATTGCATTTTCCCCCGACCCGCATCGAACTTGCAGACTTTAGCTGCCTCGCTAAAACCTTGCAATTTATGAATTAGGAGCTAGCGGCCCTCAAAAGTGCAGTTCAGATGCTCACATCGTCTCGAAATAGGCCCGACTCTGTGTCAAATAACCGTTTTACTCAACGAAATGCCTTTAGCTCCCAAGGGAATCACTCGTGGGAACGCCATTTTGAAACTGGAGAGGAAGCGGAAGTGACCCCGGAACAGGAAGTTGTGAGGCTAAACCGGAATTCGTCTGGTTTTCGCGACGCCCAACCTCATTTTAGCGATGCACAACCTCGTTTTAGCGATGCACAACCTCGTTTTAGCGACGCCCAACCTCGTTTTAGCGATGCCCAAATGAATGCTCCGTTACGACTTCGTGGCCCCTCGTTACCGTATACTTCGGTACTGCTATCTGGCAAAGAAGATCGGATAGTTGAACCCGTAACGACTGGATGTAATGCTC
>JAHWFP010205377.1:60063-70164 GCA_023313725.1 Lithobius niger | reverse complement strand
CCAACTCCAGCACCCGATCATAAACTGCAACAGACACCAAGCCAGAGCATGTTATTGTTATGCTTTATAACAGGCGAAAAATATGATACTGCCGAAAAAAAAACAATACTATCTAATAATACATGTAAACACTATGCATATATTATGTATATGTTTACAAAACTACCATTGTACAGCTAAGTCAGGATTCTAATGCTGATTGTGGCTGTCCCTTTTGAGACAGGGCGCAGGCCTCCACCCGTCACGTAATTCGACCACATACCCCGTCGTCACCTCCAGTAATCTTGTGTGTCACAACTGCGAGCATGAAAGGATTAATTTGATTGCGTTTTTAACCATGGGTATTCACCTTTCTAGTAAAGGGGGTTTTCTAACGCCATTGCAAAGGATGCGATCACGGTTAAATTATTTGCTGAACGCTCATCACACAATAATAACAAAACGGCAATTACACAAAATCATTAAATAAATGATTAACTAGCAATTACGAAAATCATCCAAGCTGCACAACGCAGCAAACAAAATAAAATTAGAAAGATTTAAATCCATCCTTACCAAACAACTATTTTATTTGCCAAATAGAAAAATTTACTTACCACAACCGATGCAGGAGTTGCCCGCATTGTCTTCGAATCCCACCCTCATCGCCACTTGTTGAATATGGGCCTTTTGGCCGAGTAGCCTATTATCTACGAGGACTAATACATGATGAGTAACGGTGGGGAAGTGACATCGTTTATTAAGCAATATAAGTATATATACTTTTTACAAATGATGCTTATGAGCAAATACGATCACATGTGTGCAGTACGTAAGGCTATTAACAGGATTTCGATGCAGACATACAACATACCGGCATACAGGCTATTGGTGTACGATGCTTGGTGCGTTGTGGGGACAACCCACATCACAAAATGAGTCGCTGAGGTCCCTCTATCAAGAAAACAGAAATAAAATTTCTGCATGTTGTTGCTTTGAAATGGAGAAGCTTTTCTCTGACCTTTAGTTGTTTTGGACAAAAATTGAGCATATGGTTTCACCATTTTTTTTTCTTTTGATGATCCATTTCTAACAAACAAATTGCCTGGCTAAGGACGAATGAAAAGCACGTTTTTGCTTAAAACTGTGAAAGTTTTTCTCAGTAATGCCTTTAGTAATTTGGGACCCAACTGAGTAAAAGTATTCACTGTTTTTCCGCCTTGGGTTCATTTTTAAAAACTTTTACCTCTGGAGAAATCCCAAGCCCAATGCGTTCTAGTAACAGCTGTTCGCTCTTAATTCATCTCTGATTGTAGAGGAACCGAAATAGTAATTTCCAGAATAGGCCAGTATATATCTCATAGTTGCCTAATGAGCATGACAGTGTTCCACAGCTGAAGAGTCTGTTTTCTTCCTTTAATACAAAAGTTAGTTAAAGCAATGTTTTTCCATTTTTATTTCTGCACACACACACGAAAAATTGACATGAAATTCGTTCTCGCTATCCTGGCTCTGGTAGTGGTGATGTGTGTTGCAGTGATCATACATGTAAAAGCTGGTGGTGCGGGTATGTAGTTTTTTTCCATCTTTGTGTGTTTTGTGTATATTCCATGTAAATGCTTCAAGGCCAAGTGCTAACAAGCCATGAGGACTCATCAGATGGACCTATTTGTTGAATTTACCTAGTAAACAATTTTTGACCAGCAACCTTCGTTCATGTATCCATATGATTTAAAGCGTGCATAGAACCAGAATTGATGTGCCAGTGTTTTGCATGATTATGCGAATCATGGACCTGACTTTACCAACTGACCTGCCATACTTAAGGTATCGTTATTGAATGGCTGTGAGCTCATATAAGAGAACAAAAGTAGATTTTATAAAATCCAGTGCAATCCATCTGAATGAAGTGTAAATTGAAATGGCATATGCCTCTCACAGTGCACAATTAGAAATGTGGGAAAGCACGCGAAAACGAGAATGCTGAACCTCCTAATGCCTCCACCAGCCGGAGCTGCTGGATACTCACAGCCGGAAAATACAACTCTGGGTGTGCGTTCGTGGCTTGGACTATGAACTTATAACACGGTGAACAGGATATGTGTGCGCACAATGCCCAACACCCACTGAATAACCAGTTCGGTAAAAGTCATGGTGTATTAAAGACAGGATTTGACACACAGACCTTGGTGAACAATTTAGCCTTCTCCAACTTTGCTGTGAAACAAATTCACAGCAGGCTATGTGTATACATAGACGAAATATGAGAAACCATTCTTTTTTCGCAACCACGCATACACACATTAATAATAGGTTTACCTAGATGAGGTTAATGAAAGACTTACCATGCGATGTTTAGGCGTAAACTTAGATGTGAAGCACCATTGTTGTGGCACATGAAAGCATGCTTAATTCCCCTGAAAAAAATATTTTTAACCTAAAACCGATCGTGTAGTTGAAATTAAAGAAAAATTAACATTGATAATACTTCTAGACTATTCTAACTTAATTTTTACAAATATGGCTTAGATTCAATTTAGAAGTTTCAAAATAAATGGAATAATGGGTTCAGGAGTAGTCAATGATACAGGCTGACTAACAGGGTACGAATAATATTCAAAACTGAATGTTTTTCGTGAAAATCCTAATCAGGTTTTGTGAAAATCAAAGATTTCGGGAAAAAAATTACTTCCAAACACAGTTTTTCGCTTGTAGCGTCTAAAACGTTCACTATATTAAAATCAAACCAGTTGGGAGTAACATTCTCAGAATTAAAAAAAAAACATCCATAAAGAAAAATCTCATTCAAAAATAACATTGCGTTCGGGACTGCTAATTCATTTTTCTTCATTTATCTTATGAATGGAGTTTGGGACTGAGGAACCGCATATGTGAACATGTTAGGGGGACAATTACTAGTTGATAGAATCACAGCTAGAGGGCTACATCAATTCGGGTCGCTTCATACGTTTGGAAAAAATAATTCCCATACTCTCTCTACTTTGGCCTATCTGAGTACCAAAAAAATGCCCAGTACGTACAAATTACCTGCCTAAGTACACGACGGCTCTCGCTCTCAACATATCACCATGAGTTAGCCAACGATGAAAGAAATATACACCTGTTTGACCGTCTGAGTGGACTAGCCCAGTCACGTGATACGTGTGTCACGACAGAGCCTCATGATGCGTGGTATAGGCATCAAATTGAGTTCTCACCACAATTGCTCGTCCTAGCGAGAGTTGATCTAATACATTAGTATTACTTTCTATATTCAAAGGACAAAAACGTTCCTGCCGTATGCTCCAGTTATGATTTCTGTCCAATGCTCTGCCTCAAAGTTCGACCCATTAAATATTTTCTCGTATTTATTTTGGGGATTTTATCTTCCATCTCGTGAGTTGTGTGCACCAAAGCTCCCATGTCATGAAATTTCAACCAAATCGGAACAAAATTTCTAACACTATCGTTCCCCAAACGCAGAAAAAAAAACATTCGGCTTGGCTCGCTTGGCCAATCATTCTATTATAGACAGATCATTCTAATAAAGACTTATCATTCTGAGCGAGGCCCATCAGTCTTATACAGGCCTATCATTCTAACATAGGCCGGATATCAAACAAATTGTTAAAAGATAAGGAAAATACAGGCCCAATCACAAAATGTAGGCCTAATTAAAAAAAAATACAGGGTCAATCTACAAAATATAGGCCTTATCTCAAGTTTATAGGCCTTGTCTCAAAAACATAGGCCTCATCTAAAATAATGTAGTCCTTAACGCAAAAATTATTTGCCGCTACCTCGTAGATTGCTGACGTACTACCGCTGCACTCCCTACCACTGTGGGACAAAAAATTCTAATCCCCTATTAGCCCTTAATATTATGCGTGTTTCTGCTTATCCAAGACTGTGGCAGAAAATGATGTCCTAAAAACGGTTTAGCTTTCATTCATCAATTTAAGAAAAAAATTGTCACACTGAAGATAACCCTGCTAATAATTAATTTAAATAACTAAATGCATACCAAAAACACAACCATTTAGTCGGGAGAGGAGGTAGTCTTATCTTCACAGATCTACTGAATATTTGCTTATTCTTAATTATAATTGTCCTTATTTTGTGGAATTTTTATTTTGGAGGTAAATGTCCAGAGGCCACGGAGCTTCCCATATGACACAATTCGTCCATGTGTCTTCGGTGCAACAGTGACAATGAGTGCGTTTCAAGTAAAAAATGTTGCACAAAATCACCATCCAATCAAATGCGTTGTTTCACTCGCCCAAAGCCAAAGAGTGGAAAATAATAATTACATATCAACAACAACATACGTTTATCAGTACCGACACAACCGGATATGGCATGGATGCTTAGCGTGCCAGAATTAAAGGAAGTGATTGTTAATACCGTAAAAAAACAAAACAAAATGTCTATCGTGGTCAATATAACCACGATAATCTGTAATTTAATTTAAAGATTTCTATAATTCAAACGTGTACTCTGTAACTTTGAATTAAACTTGTATTGAGGATATCTAATATAATATTGTCACTTACTTACAAAATAATCAAATAGTTGACTGTTCACTCGTTAAAAATTACGAGATACTATGATGTGATCCTATCAATCTGACTTTTGAGAAATTTGTGTAAAAGCCACATACATAGTTACATACCTTAGAACATACCTTACATTCGTTTATTTTTGCAGCTAAAAGTTTGTAATTGAGATGTCAAATAAATAGTATGGAGTGGTATCTATATTAGAAAACAAAAACGAACTCGTCTGATGTTTTAGATAAGAGTTATGCTGAACCAAAATCAAGGCTTTCCTGTAAGGTTCCGGATACCACAATGTTCAGCAAGTGTTAAGTCCACGTTAAACCTTACTGCTATCCTCGGCCAGTGTAACAATCTAAATAAATCAAATGCTACAATTATTAGAAAAGGGGAGCCGACAGTTATTTAATGTATTATCATGGCCGGCATGCAATGCTTATTAGACTTCGTTTTCCCCCTTGAGAATTTGCAGAAAATGGACAGGAGGAGGAGCATACAATAGACACGCTATTTATTGTTGATGGTTGGCTGCATGTCGTGACTCCATACTAGCCCTGCTACTGCCTCTCAGGGTGAGAAGGGTAATGTAAGCAGCTTGCAAGCTGTAGCATGCTTTTGTGACTCAGCAGGCATGCGCTTGTGAAGCGTGGTCTGCTTGTGTATCTACCTTGGTGTCTGTGCTTGCCTGCATTTTGCTGCAGATTTATAGACTGTGTTATGGAGTAAAAAAGCGCGGTATCAGATTATGTGAAGCCAAACCAAGCAGTGCTACATAAAATTACAAATAACGTTTCGAAAATTTTCAATTTTCGTCATCAGGTTAGCAATAGAATTAAAGCATGGCAAAAGCCACTCAGTCATCCTACATTAAAAGCATAAAACAGTAATTTAAAACGGATAAAAACCACCAATTTCTCCCCTCAAAAGAGGCAGAAATGGCAGCCGAAAAGCAACGACCCACCTGCTCCGTTGGATGCCACGTCGCAAGGCAAGGTGTATGTAAATCGGGGTTACTTGTTTCAAAGGTGTGATGCATTCGTTATGTGGGTTTTACAAGATGCCTTGCAAAAGAGTCGAGTTTAAGTGTTTTATTTACAGGAAAATATTCTTTTAGAAATTTATTATCTGGCACTAAGTGGTTATGTACAGGTGGTGTATATGTATGGATGACAAGCGTTTCAAGATTAATTCGTGCCCTAGTGTATTTTTCTCGAAACAAGAATTGGACCTTGTGCAAGTCGGAGGTGTGGCCTGTTGTGTATTTGCCAGGCGACTTGCTTGTTGAAAGGCAGTGTTGCACTAAAGAATTGGATTCGACTTTTAATTTGAAGTTTAATTTATGGGATGCCATACGTTCCTTGAGTTTTTGAAGGGATTGTCCTACATATGTAGCAGTACAGGTTGGCTCCGTAAAGGGAATTCGATAAACAGTACTGCGTGTGGAAAACATGTCGTCTGATTTTTTATTGTTTTTATTTTAATGGTGCATTCTCAGCTGCTTAATATTATGGTGGCTGTTTGAAACAAGCCGGATGTTATTGATGTTAAGTTTCTTCTTAGGACTTCAGAGATGCCTTTGAAGTAAGCCAGAGCAATGAAACTCATAGGGGGGGAGTGGGCCGTTTTTAGGGTCAAAGCTTTTGAAATTAATCTGTTAACGTATCCGAGTGGGAACTGATTCTCAACATATTTTTTTAGGATGTATTGAAATTCATGCTGCAATAAGTCAGCATTACTGGTGTGTGAGACAATACGTTTCACTTCATTTATTACTACATTACTTTTGTAGTGGGCATCAACATAGGAGTTGTAATGCAGGGTGCGAGTAGAGAGGGACGATTTGATTTGATTTGATTTGTTACCCATTTTCAACTTTCTTCTGTGACATAGTCCTGAATGCAGTCGACAATAAATTGGTTGAAAAATTTCCACAAATTAAATATTACAAGCGTTACATGGACGATAGTTTAGCACTTCTACCAACACAACTTTTAATCATCGATTTCTCAACAGCATCACTAAATCACTCACTTACACTATGGAGTCCTCTAAAAACAATGCCATTCCATTTTTAGATGTAAACGTCATTATTAACCATAATAGCCTAATCGAATTCACACACTTCAGAAAAAGTATGCAGTCGACTCGCACCCTGCATTACAACTCCTATGTTGATGCCCACTACAAAAGTAATGTAGCAATAAATGAAGTTAAACGTGTTGTCTCACACACCAGTAATGCTGACTTATTGCAGCATGAATTTCAACACATCCTGCAAAAATATGTTGAGAATGGGTTCCCACTAGGGTACGTTAACAAATTAATTTCAAAATTTAGCCTCCAAAACGGCCCCTGTCCCCCCCCCTACGAGTTTCATTGCTCTGCCTTACTTGAAAGGCATCTCTGAAGTCCTTAAGAAGAAATTTAACATCAATAACATCCGACTTGTTTCAAACAGCCACCATAATATTAAACAGCTGTGTGTGCACCATGAAAATAAAAACAATAACAAATCAGACGACATGTTTTCCACACGCAATACTGTTTATCGAATTCCCTGTACGGAGCCAACCTGTACTGCTACATATGTAGGACAATCCCTTCAAAAACTCAAGGAACGTATGGCATCCCATAAATCAAACTACAAATTAAAAGTCGAATCCAATTCTGTAGTGCAACACTGCCTTTCAACAGGCAAGTCGCCTGACAAATACGCAACAGGCCACACCCCCGACTTGCACAAGGTCTAAATCTTGTTTCGAGAAAAATACACTAGGGAACAAATTAATCTTGAAACGCTTGTCATCCATACATATACACCACCTGTACATAACCACTTAGTGCCAGATAATAAATTTCTAAAAGAATATTTTCCTGTAATTAAAACACTTAAACTCGACTCTTTTCCCAGGCATATTGTAAAACCCAAATAACGAATGCATCACACCTTTGAAATACGTGACCCCAATTTGCATACACCTTGCTTTGCGACGTGGCATCCAACGGATTTTATGTAGCACTGCTTGGTTTGCCTTCACATAATTATAGATTGTGTGTCAAACGGGATTGTGTATGCCGGTGTTTTGTGGCACTTTTAACATTGGAATTAGATTATAGTCAATGGGCGTACGACTTCGGGCCAAAGCCTTGCAATAAATCAAATCAAATCAAATCGTCCCTCTCAACGTCCTGGGACAGATAACACAGTTTGTGTTCGTGCCCCCTAAAATGAAAACCAATAAACAAATAAGCTAACTCTTCAATTTGTATGATTAGTCCTCCCTCCAAAAAAACTTAAAAAATATAATATAACCGTTCCAATTCAATATTTTTAACCAAACTTGGCCAAATAGTAGAAAACTCGGCGCTGGCAAAATATGATTCCGCAAAAAAATTAATCTACAAAAGATTCCACCAAAACTAAAACTACAAAATATGCCATCAAAAAATAAAACTACAAAAATTGCTTTTGATATCTGAAACAAAACCAACAAGACTGTGAAAGAACCCGTCAAATTTCAGCCAATCAAAGCAGTGATATGAGAACAAAAGTGGCTTCAAAAGATGTCGTTGCCATGGCAACATCACTACTTGGATTAGGTCCTACACGTTTGAGCAAATGCTTGTAGTCTTATAATTAGTGACAGTAAGATACAGAATTTCTTCTGACGAAACAATTTTCCAAATAGCTTATAAACTCAATTACGTGCAGAGGTAATACACCCGCCATGTTGGAATTTCAGGTGATTACTAGCTTCCAGCTGCGAGAATGCAAAGGCGAGTCGTTGTATAAACGCGTCCTGACAGTTCAGCGAGGAAAGTAGCATGCTAGTCTGTATAGTGTGGGTAACTGGCTCGCAGGTCTCGTTTAAATGGAGTTGGTGCTTAATGAGTGGACTTCGATTTATTTTCTGTTTGTCTGGGTTTTCCCCTTCCCTCTTTCAAACATTTTGTTTCAAATTCAGAATGCTGAAACATTCCGTGAAATGAGCAGGTGACGTAGTTGTAATCCACCCAAAACCAAAATTGATGTAAGGAAGGCGTCAAGTTTCCAAAAAGGGTAGGCCTTTGAAAGAAGTGATAGCGTTCAATTAAGGAAAGGACACCAATGCAGCTAGCCAGCTATTAGCTAGATAATATCATGAATATGCTAGCTGGGCCTGCATCCTGCACGGTGATTGAATTTAGTTTCCCTGTGTTTTGCCGTCTTAGGAAAGTAACTGACACTTTTAATTTCTCCCCCCCTCCCCCACACACACACCTCTTCCCCTACCGACTGCACCTCAAACCCAACTGCACGTCTCCCGCACTCCACCAGTATGGGGTCTGAATATCTCCCCAGACATCGCAGGTCTTCGGATTTAGTGTTAAATGTATTTATCACGCCCTTTCCCAATCACGCCGTGCCGTCAACCCTCTGAGAACCATCCTCTCCCGCCTCCCTTCCGATACCCGTAATGTGACCTTCCCCTTCTCCTCTTCCTTCTTCTTTTCTTCCGATTTTCTTCCCTCTTTGCCCGAAGTCGGGATGCATCCGTAAACATTTTGGCACAATCCCGGAAAAGACGCATGCGTGTGTTTGACTGAAGGCTGAACAAGCGTCAAAAATCATTCTTTTAAGAATAGTATGCCTTGAACAATTAGAAATGGCCTCGCTGTCTCGTTGTTGTGTGACTCTTGGCTCTTGGCAATTGGACCATTTTTTCACTTTGTTGGGTCCTCAACCCCATGTCCGATTCCGGTTTTATTATTATTATTTTTTTATAGACCTTCGCCCGTGCTTCTGCATACAAAGTGTGGTTCGGATAGTCCTTGTGGTTTACGCATGATTCGCGGTCCAGGATTACATCTGAGTGTGATCATAGCGGAGCTGTGTCCAACAAGCGCAGAAACGAAAAGCCAGGTTCTTGATGGTTCCCTTGGCCCTCAAAGCAGAGCAGAATTAGGGGCTTGGTCTCTAACCAAGTGAATACCAGATGAAATCGAATTGCCATTCTACATAATAAGTTCGTTGGGACTCAAGACTACTACTTTTAAGAGCGAGTCAAACAATCTTTAAATTACCTGTGCACGAGGGTCACCATTGCCCCCTTGAAATGAATTGAATTTCATTACAGCCGCAACCTTCATGTGCTCTGTACAGCTGTAACTACAACACTTCAAATCACCACAAAAACTACAACTCTTCGTCATGCGCTACAGCTGTAGTTTACGGCTACAAGCCTACAAGCCTACAAGCCTTAGAAATCACACACTGTAAAAATCACAACACCTGTGGTCACAACACGTCGTGGTCACAACAAATTGTGGTTTACAAGACCTACAATAGACGTGTTTTACAATACCTTCATTAGGCATTGCACTTTACAATGCATGTTAGCGTTTGTTAGACAGAATAAGCAAAATTCTGATTAGTCGAGTTTCCATTTTTTGGTGGATTTCCATTAGTTCCTACCTAACACCTTCCACGTGTAGTGCGAGCTTCTACCAGTCTGCATTATATTAACAGGTTCTTTCCACTAGTCTACATTATAAAACACGTTAACAGGTCCTTTCCTCTAGTCTA
>JAHWFP010205377.1:23701-60053 GCA_023313725.1 Lithobius niger | reverse complement strand
GGTCCTTTCCTCTAGTCTACATTATAAAACACGTTAACAGGTCCTTTAATAATATGAGTTTACCACACATGAATCGTGGGAAGGAACCGGAAGGTTGATGAAACACTAATACCGGACCTAAGATAGAAGACAAACTTGATTAGAGTCAAATAGGGTGCTTAAGAAATTTATGAAGGGGGTTCTTATCAAGCATTCTGCGGAAGCCAGATACATTATCCATGTTAACAGTTTCAGCTTGTAGGGCATTCCAAATTGGGACGACTCTAACCGAGAAGAAATTACGCCGGCAATCAAGACGTGAACTCTGCACACACAGTTTCCAAGGATGTCCCCTGGTGTATTGCACTGGTGCCCTATCAAAAAAGGGAAGGTCCACAGAGATAAGACCACGCAAAATCCTGTACGTTAAGACGAGATCGAACTTAATTCTTCGAAGTTCAAGTAATTCTAATCCCGTCATATTAAGGCGGTCTGCATATTTGATATCACGTAGGCCCGGTAATCCTTTTGTAAACCGGCGCTGAACCGACTCAATTAAGTCTATATCCTTCAAGAGGAAAGGGGACCACACTGGGGTTGCATACTCGAGCAAAGGGCGAACAAAAACTTTGAATGCCCAAATTTTTGTTGCAATACTACCAGAAGTAAAACATCGATTGACAATTGCTAAACGTCGAAATGCAGAGGCACTGATTTTCTGGCAATGCACAGAAGGCTTAAGTGTATGGGTAAACCAAATTCCCAAATCTCGAACTTCGTACACTGATGGTAAAGTTACATTTTCCAAGCTGAACACATGGCTAGGGTTATTAACGCCGACATGGAAAGCAATGCACTTATGTGAGGAGAGAGGCAATTGCCATAAATGCGACCAGTTAGCCACATTTTGAATTTCCTTATCAAGATCAGAAGTAAAGGTTTGGTCAACATTAGCTGTTCCAATCTTTAAATCGTCAGCAAATTTATAACCAAAAGTGTTATCATTAGTAAATGTTAGATCATTCAAGTAAATCACGAAGAGAAGAGGACCCAGTACTGAACCCTGTGGGACCCCACTAGGAACAGGAACCTTAGAAGAAAGAGTCCCCCCTTTCCTCTAGTTTATATTATACAACACGTTAACAGGTCCTTTCCTCTAGTCTACATAATAAAACATGTTAACCGGTCCTTTCTGGGCGTACTTTGTGGAAGTGGTCTTGACGACAGTTATTTGGGGTTTCATGAGAGGGTCCAGAAAACCCATCCAAAAATTTTTCACAGGTCGAATTCACGTACAGAAACTCTAAGCATAATCCTGATTAAACGAAAAATGTTGTAGATTAGTCAGCACTGAACTTTAAAAGTTTAGGGAAACAGAAAGTTATTCGAAATGGTAAAAAGTAATGTTCACTTAATTATTTGAGTCTTTCAATCAATTCCTTTGTGGACAATATTTCCATTAAACTGTTTAATGACACTTTAATAGAAGCTCAAAGATGAGTATCTCTAATAAATTTCAAATATCCTGTTACTGAAACAATACAATAAATATCAATTCTTCTACGCCAGAAAGTTTATGAGATTTCGTCATATAACAGTAAACCAGTAGACAGATATCGGTCTATTAGGCAGTTGATTATTTAGGACTACATTGTAATTAAATGTATAAACAGAGTAGCTATCAAGTGCAGGCAGAAGCCATCAAAATACAGCCATCAAAATAGCCATCAAAAATATAAACAGAGTAGCCATCAAGTGCAGGTGTGCATTTGATGGCCACTCTATTTATATTTTTTATTACTAAAGTCCTTTTTAGCTTTCTGCAATTTATTTTTGGAGCGTAGCTCCACTCTGATCATAATCCTATATAAACTTAAACCACGCATCATGCAAAAACCACAAGTATTATCCAAATCACACTTTGCATGCTGTAGCACGAGAGTCTGGAAAAGGTTTATAAAAAAAATCCGGAATTGGACATGGGGTTGAGGAACCATCAGGGTGACAAAATGGACCAATAGCCGAGAACCAAATATAAAAAATAACAATACGCCGTTTCAAATTGTTTAATGCTTTTAAAACCTTTTTTTGTTTTTTTATCATATTCGTCAAGATGGTGGAAAAGTGCCTTTAACTACCTTTCATTCGTTTTCGTAAATATGGAGGAGGGGTGTTACCTCCTATGCCGTCACTTCCGGTTACGCAATCAAATTGGGGTTATTGACGTAATTTCCGTTCACATGATCAAAGTGGAGGTTCCGGTGCGCCGTCATTCTGGAAGAGAGTGGGAAAGTGCCTTTTACAGTTTTTTTCTTTTCGTCGATCTGGTGTGGGTTGGGAAAATGTTTTTTGCTACCTTTTATATTATCCTTTTCATCAATATGGAGCAGGGCGGAAACTGCTTTTTACTACCTCCTATGACGCTGTTTATCGGATGAAAAAAGGGAATTAAAAAAAAAAGAAATGAACTCTTGTTCTTTTATCCTCACTGGCAAAGACTCTGACTTGAGATTTAATCTAAATACTCCAATTCATTTGGACCCTGAAAAAGCTAAGAATTGGCGCTTATTAATTTAGACACGTATAGCAGCATATACAACATCAATTCAAAAAATAACGAAAATAAATACACCGCAGATGCTTGTATGACTTGGCAGAAAGTGATAGTCACTCCCGGAAGTTACAAAATTAAAAATTTGAATAAATTTCTCAAAAATTCGATAAATCAAATAGTCATGACAGGGAAGTTATTTCGATTCTTCCTAACGCAAACACTTTAAGAACCAACTGGATAATTAACGATTCAAAACCTGCTTGAGGAATCAAGAAAGTAAAAAAACCGTCGAATAATAAATATAAACACGATTTTTGTGCAGGTTGATATCAATGGAAATTGTTATGTAAATGGGGCTCAACCCACCTTATATTCGTTTTATCCAAATTCACTCCGGGTTTCAAAATCATCGAGTCTCCGCATAATTTAATCTATTTACTCATTACTATGAAGTTAATCAGAAGTATAAGAGTGTAACTTACATCTCAAACCAATGAGCCGTTGAATCTGAATGGCAAGACCCTCATGGTACGACTTCATTTAAAATCTAAAAATTAAAAAAAGGACAAGATGCTCGCGTTTGGAAAAAAAGGAAAAGGATTCTTTCATAACTTTAATAATAAAAATTTTAATAATAATAAAAACACAAGCAGTTTAACGCCTAGAAACAAAGTGTTCATCAAATTTATAACAACGGCTAGAAAATGAGCGTTGTAGAAGACTATTTAAAAATCAACGAACCTTTGTTGTACGACTCGTTAATCGAATCTTACACCTATCATGAATATAATCCCATCGTCGGTACGAATCTCAACAACGTAAATTCCGAAATTCGAATACACGTGGAAAACCAAGATTTATTTCTGCACATTGCCACCAGTTACCTATTGATTAAAGGCAGGTTGCTGAAGCACAATGACTCGGCATATGCCGATGTTGACACAGCGACGTTGAATAATAATGCTCCAATGTTACTATTTTCTAATATAAAATACCATCTAGGTGATAACTAAGTAGACAAGTTAAATTATCCGCGATTCGGTACTGTAATGAAAGGGCTGCTCTCTTACGGATCGGCGGAACAGCCGGCATTGCTCGGTCAGTGCTGGGCATTGGATAGTGCAGCTTCTGTCGCTGCTGATCTAACCGACAACTTGGGATTCAAACAGCGGCACGCGTCCATCAACGTTGAAACAACTCCCAAAGGAAGTTTTACATTCGCCATTCTCTTGAAATTTTTCGAAAATTACGACAAGCTAAGTTATGGAACTAAACACGTGCTCACTTACATGAGTGATTTCAAATGCCATCTTCAAAGCTGCAGCTGCGGCCAATGGTAAAGTTGTTTTCAGTAGCATTTCTTGGCTCGTCCCCCACGTTACTGCATCAGACGATCAAAAACTTAAACTTTACAATTTCATAGACAATGGAACTACGATGGATTTAGGACTTAGACACTGGCATTATGATAGCTGCAAGCTCCCTCAATATACCTACTTCACCTGGCGCGTGCTGACTACTTCCGCGGTTGAAAAACCTCGGTGGAAAGGACAGGACAAACAAACAGGACAGGACGCTTTAGGTAAAAATCCGGCCGTGTTCGATCACTGTAGTTTGCAAGACGCTCACGTGACTCTTAATTCCGAAAGATATCCGTTTCTCGATCTGAATACTTATTTTGCTACTGGAGAGTACGTCGGTTTGTACAGAATGGCGCAACAATTTAGGCAGCTGTGTTACGACACCAATGATTTGAGTTCCGACTTGCTTCAGTTCTAGAAAGCCTATCCACTCGTGGTGTTGGATTGCTCCAAACAGTCCGAGAGGCTGCAATCCGGAATCGTGGATGTACAAGTCAAACTGAAGTTTAGAACACCAGTGCCAGCTAACACTGTCTGTCACGCTCTGTTCATTGGCGACAGGAAAATGAATCTAAAGGTGGATAGAGGCAAAGTCGAAGTTGTTTATTAATAAAAAATATATGGTGCTCAAAACTAGACCACGAAAAAAGAAAGGTGGCTTTTTGCCATTGGCGTTGCTAGAGCCGATTTTGGCCGGAATTGGCGGGTAGGCGGGAGGGACTGCGCGGGTCGTATCTGCCGTAAAAAAAAAGCACAAAACGACGCACAAATTCTAGCTGAACTCATGCGACATCATAAGCAAGTGAAAGGTTCTGGCTTGAAGAAAAAAAAACTAAACGAGAAATAAAGTAAAAAAAAAATTGTCCCGTGGCAAAGGTCTTTACTTAAGATCACCCTGGGTTTAATCGACTTTGATAAACCTTTAACAAACCATGAGTTAAACCGATTGGCTAGAGTAATAAAAATTCCGAATTTTTGAGGTACTTTTACTAAAGACTCGCTTCCTTTAAAACTTAAGCCTACTGGTGAAAACGGGATCGTAAACTTGGAAGATTTCCACGATGGAGACGGAAGTCACTGGGGAGCCTATTCTACCATTACTGGTGAATCCTGTTATTTCGATAGTTTCGGAAACATGGGTTCTTCGACCGTGTGTACCGACCGTGATGGCCGAATCTTTTTCTATTTCCTAAGGAATGTCGAAAATGGTAGTTGTCGAATGTGCTTCCTTTGTTTTAGTAATGAGAAAGGTTTTCGTTCACGCTATACGTTTAGCAACAACTTCTGCACTCAGATCGTTGCAGTATAAAATTGCTTTACGAATTAAACCAGAACTTGTACTTATGTAGTTCGCGAAAGATCTGGAATTAACGAACCAGTCGACTTCTTTATGCAAATAGCTTTTCATGCAGAAACTGATTGTCATGAAACCATGTTTTATTCGATGCTAGAAATGGTGGAAGCCAATTCGTCAGAGAGAATAGTAATGGATGGAAGCAAGTCGGTTTTAAGTTTCTAAACGTCCGTTGTCAGAGAGACGGCGTCTTTGGGTTTGATAGCGGCTCCAACTTTAGTTAACCGCTTGCTTTGCATATTGCTGTTGTTTTCGGGGGTTAAAACATATCCAAGTCCTGACTCACCTCTCGGACCGACTCCAAACAAATAATTCTCTCTCGCCCTTTTCAACAGTTGTCCAAATTTGTTGACCGACATCCTTTTTTAAACTTTCAAAACGTGCCGATGATAAAAAATATTTTGCGTATATAATAAAAGGAATAGCTCAAAATGTCTCAACCATCCTGGCAAACGAATCTTTCCAATCTCTTGCAAAAAAACTTCCTGAAAGTTAAAATCGAGAATGGTACAAAGATTAAAAATGGCGTAGTTTTCCTTGTCTCCTTTCGTAGAATTTAAGGATTTAAAAGGAAATGAAAATATAAAGGGTGGAATTCACCTAGCGACCCAGAAACTCAAAAACTGTTGAAAAATCTTAAATGGTACGTCTGTACAAAACTAGATATCGAGCATTCGGCTTCTTCCTGTTACTCCTCTTGCGAAAAGGTGAACGAGGGTAACGGAGACAAACTACTCTGTCTTATAACTTGGGTGTACGAGAATGTTCTCAAAACTAAAGGAAAACTTAATAAAAACGTTATTGACAAACCGTGGTTGAACTTGCCATCTTTCAATGCTTTAAATCTGACGGAAGTCACTGGGAAAATTACCGTGGTGTACGTCACTGATGAGTCTCCCAGCAATGTGAAATTATGGTGCAACGTAGATTTTGGAGTAACTCATTCCGATACTTCTGAGAAATTTACCGACGAAGACTTTATGGGTTTGGTATCTCCATAAACATTTAAAAAAAAGCGTAAATAAAAAAGCCCGATGGAAATTAAAAACTATGACTTTTTTGCACCTAAGAAAGAACCTAAAAATCATCCGTTCCTACTTTCGAATATCAGATGACTAATTATAGGCCCCGCAAATTGTAGAAAATCTAACTTGCTCTTTAATTTCATCTGTAACGAATGATGGCTTGACTACGATCGATTATTTATTTACAGTTAAACTTTATGTCAACCTAAGTACAAAGCTTTGCAGACTGTATTTACCGAAATTGAGGGAAAAAATGGACAGAACGTAGCTTTTTTTCATGATTCTCAAATTGATTTAATTCTGCCCGAAGAACTAGGCCCAAAATTTCGAATCCTGATTCTTTTTGATGATTGCCTTTTGGCCAAACATAAAAAAAATCGAACGTTACTTCGCTCAAGACGTCATTCAAACGCCGACGGTTTTTATTGCAGTCAATCCTACACCAGAATTCTTAAACAAGTGGTCAGAGACAACGCACATTTACTAATCTTTTCCCGGTGGATGAGTTAAATTTAAAACACGTTTACAAAAATCATGTTGAACCTGACATGGAATTTTCAGACTTTAAAACGTTGTGTAGAACGTGTTGGAAAAAGCCATAATGGTTTTGTATCAATTAACAAAACGTTAAACGAGGGGAGATACAAACATTCGTTTTTACCTATTAAACAAAAGAATGGAGACAAAACGAGAAATCGCAAAACTCAAAAGACGTTTAACTAAAAAGTTTCTAAATCGACGTTTGGGTGAATGAGGGCAAGAAAAATCGCTACAAGAATTTTTTAAACCAGTAGTAAGCGCCCTGACAACGTTCCTCAGTGTAGCCAGGCAAACTACACCAATTAAAAACACTCTAGTGCAAACTACTCAGATTAAAGCTTATAAAGAGGTAGAAAGTGACGAGGATAACTATGAAACGGATATATCGTTGACTCATTCCGATGTCACTACTCCTAGTGAGCATCCCAGTTTTAGTCTTGACGAATATTCAAGTCTTCCGATAACGCAAAATTTATCCCGAGGCCAAAACTGAATACACTTCCACGAGCACCAGACCTAAAGTTACCCCCTCATAATCCGCGGTGCAAGCTAACCGTATTTATACTCCCCCACATACCCATTCTCTAGTCCTTAATAGTTTGCTACCCGGTCAGATTATCGGACCAAGGGCTGCAAATTTCTTGGCAAAATTTTTCGAAAATCCCAAGAAAACTGATTCGGTATTCGGACTTCAGTACGACACGAAAAAAAGGCGAGCTGACCATGGGGAATAAAGTGGTTAAAATTTTTGAAAATGACATTACAGTCGGGGGAAGCAGGCGTGGGCTTTGGAGTTTGCTAGTCTCTAGAAAGTTGAAAGAATCCTCCTACTCACCAGAAGTTAAAGCAGCTTACGCGGACATGTTACAAAATACTGACGCCATTTTATCAAAAACGATTCAATAACTCGTTAACCCAAATCTAATCGTAGCAGCAAGTACGTAACGATAGTTCGTCAGATTTGGGAGGATATGAAAAAATCTAAGAAAAAGGGGGCGGCATGCTTAAAAAGGCAGCTAGCAGAGTAGATTATAAATATTACGACGATCCTAACGACTTGATAAAGAGACTCAGGCTTTTGTATGAGTCTACATCGGCCGGTCACGACGGACATAGAAACGAGATGGTCGAAATTTTATCAGAAATACAGCAAAGACAAATCATAACTGTGCGGGAGAAAAGGGTGGCTTATCAAAATTTAGGTTTAGATTAAAAAAAATTACGTATAAAACAAAAAGTACCGAAAAAAATATCGAGATGAGGTACTGTGCCAAATGTAAGCGTCTCACAGCTATTGGCCCGGAGCCGTCCGTTATTATAACCGAAAAAAATAACAGACAAATGGAAATTGTATTTTGCAAGGTATGTGGAACGAAAAGAGCTTCCTTTATCAAATCTGGGAAGGGAATCGTAAATAAAATCATAGATACGTTACCAATACTGCGGTCCGGGAACCAAACTGGAAAAAAGATTGGCTCGAGGAGATCCTGGGATTAATCAACTAGACGAAGGGTCCAAAGAAAACGATATAGCTTACTCCGAGAGCTCGGAGGCAAGTTCGCCGATGAAGTTTTCGCTTCCAAAGCTCAAAGAGTGAGAGATGATCCTCCTCTGACATGGTGGGAAAAACTAGCCACTTCGATTCTTAAGAAGATCATTAAAACGAAACTAAGATTCGGAATGGGAAATAAAAAAGTGGATCAACTCGTAAAAGAACTTCACATACCAGCGCAGAAAAATTTTCTGGGACGGAAAGTGATTGTACTGGGCCTGAACGATATATGGCAGGCTGACTTGGTGGAAATGATACCTTACACTGAACTTAATAAAGGGTATAACTATCTCCTAACCTGTATTAACGTCATGTCCAAGTTTGCTTGGGCTATTCCCCTTAAATCTAAATCCGGTATAGACGTTACCAAAGCTTTCAAGAAAATGCTCGTAGGAGCGACACCCAAAAAATTTACACGTCGATTTAGGTAGCGAGTTCTACAATAAAGACTTCAAAGTACTCCTTAAGCGTCACAATTTCCACAATGTACTCTACGCATTCGGAGTTGAAGGCGACCGTGGTAGATCGATTCAACAGAACCCTGAAAACAGGGATGTGGAAAAAATTCACCGGGCCGGGAAATTATAAATGGGTCGATATTATCGACGAGTTAGTTTCCCAGCACAACGACACCGTCCATTCTACTACGAAGTGGAAACCGAGGGAAGTAACCAGGCGACTCGAACCGTTGTTGAGACGAGCAAAACCTAAAGGGCCGTCTAAAAAAAACAAAATTTGTCGTGGGAGATAAAGTCACAATTTCTAAAGTGAAAAAAATTTTCAATAAAGTGCCTCTCCAAAATTTTCCTAATGAAGTTTTCACGATTCGCAGAGTTCAAAAAACTGATCCGGTAACTTATCTTTTAAAAGATGAACGGGCTGAACCCATTCTCGGGGTCTTCTACGAACTGGAAATTCAAAAAACTTCAGTTCCGGACTTGTTTTTAGTACAAAAAGTACTACGTAAGAAGAAAGGAAAAGACAGAAAAATGCTCTAGTTTGTCAAGTGGAAGGGATACGATTCAAAATTTAATAGTTGGACCGATAACATTAGCAACCTTTGACTTCCTTCCGTTAGATAGGTCTAAATAGAAATGATGTCCGTACAACCCTTTACTGGTCTAAAAAAATGTGGAGAAAAATGCCGTATCGATTCGGTACTGCATTTTTTACCACATTTTTTAAACCATTATCAATTTTATCACATCAATTTTCTTCTTCTTTTACCAGCAGCTATTTTCTCCAGCCTAGCTTTTCTCTGCTCGACAGTTTCTGTCGCATGTTTCTTAACAAAAGTGGCAGCTATTTTCTCTAACCTAGCTTTTCTCTGTTCCGTAGTTTCTGTTGCACATTTCTTACATTTCTCTTTACCTCTTATTAGCCACTGTGTTTTCTTCCCGCTTCATCTCGGTATTTCACAGATCGATTCCTCCTCATCTTTCAACAGCGAAGCACGCTCTTCAGCTTCTTCATCCTCCATCGGATCGATTACATTGTGTACAAAATCGTGCGGTATGCCGGTTCTGTAGTGACCGTGCGCTAACGTAAATTCCATCGTCTAACACAAATCTCATATCGTCATAGGGATATACGGATGATTTTGAAATTTCAACCGTGGCGAGCTGATGATGTTTTCGAAACTAGCTCTTTTTTGTAGTCTTCGTGGCAGAGACTTTTTTGGATAATGGATAAACACTTTGGTAAACCCTTTAGCCTTTCTAATTCTATCTTTCCCAACTAAAAAGGAGTACATTTTTGCTTTCAAGCCTACAAATTCTTTCACTGGGATGCCGGCCGTCTCATCTTTCATTTTCCCCAGGACTTGTTTGTTTTTAACGCTGTATAGAGGATGCGATAGATCATAATTGCTGGTGTCGAATCTGTCTAGCTCACTTTCCATATCCATGTAAAAATCGTCAGTCTCTACCTCATAGAACAGACTGTTGGTGTCTGTGAAAAGTAAACGTGTGCGGCCTCCGTCGGTAAGTCGCACTTGACATTACGAAGCTTCAAGTTTACCTGTACGAGATTTTCGTTGAGGTTTTTGAAGGAATCCGCATGTTGTAGAGTGCTGTACTTGATTGATTTTTTTTGGATCTGTGGTCAATTTAACGGATAAACGCTCCGATTTGTTTTCCATCTTTTTAGCGAATACCGAATTATTTTTCAATTTGAAAAAGTCTTTTTCGAACGTCGCCGTAGCTAGTTGACGCTTCTCAGTGTTAAAGTCTATGTAGGATTTTAGCCATTGCTTCTGACGAAATTTTAGAATTCTGTGGATGCCTTTCAAAATTAAACCGTGCTTCAAGCAGAATTGTAAATTCCTGTAATGTACTACATAGTTTTTATTCCGGAGAAAGTTTGTTGTCAGTTTGGAAGTAGAAACGATTTCGTGCTTCTTACCCTTTCTTTCATAAAGGGAGATAGGAGTTTTGGCGTTATTTTAAACTTTTCCGGCGCTAAAGGATAATCGTTGTGATCGTCGTGTAGCTTGGGCGGATATTCCAAGTTCGCTTCCAATATATAGCCGTATTCCGAATCTTTTTCGACCGATCCCAATCGAAATTCGAGAAGATCTTTCCTCATCAGCCAGCTAAAGCGATCGTACGGAAGGAATTCCGTCATAGCTAGTCCGTATAAGTTGTTGACATCCAAATCTATTATATGCAGACTAAGGAATTGGTTTTTTCAATGCGGCTGCCCAACTAAACCCTGGTGTGGATACGTAGTAGAAAGGATCTATGCCATCATTGACCAAGCAAGTTACCCTGAAAGTCTGAAAAATGTCGGCTAGAAGATGATACACTTCTATCATCTGATATACGAGGTGATAATTTTTAAAAACCTTCTACTTCAGCACCTTCCAAACTGACATTGCGTGATTGTACTCTGTGTCGGTGATGCCTTCGGCTGGTACGGGTAGTGGCCTTTTTGCGTCAATAAATCCAAGATTTCTTCCTTTTTTGCTTCTGGCGCAAACCAGTCTACCGAATCGAGAGCAGTTTTTAGGATGGGGAAGGGTCGATCTTTCTTGTGGTTATTAGCCAAAGTTTCGAACGAGGAAGATAGGAAAATATAACTGTCTAAAAACTGCAACCTTACCGAAAGGTCTTTTCCACCAAAGGAAAAGTACCGCGTAGGGGTCATACTCATGAAACGCTCGGTGTTTCTAGCAAGAACGTCTACTCACGAAGGGAAGTTTTCCGTCGCAGAAATCTGTAGATGCATATCGTAGCCTTGCAAGTTATGAAAGACAACTGGAATAGTATTTACTCTGCTAGCCTCCAAGTTGCATTTTACGTGAGAAGCAACTCTGAACTTTCCCGTGAAGTGGCAGTGATCTCTCACTTTATTGGCGATGATGACTTTGTTGCAGTAGTAACAAGTATCGGTTTTCGAGAACTGAATTTCATCGTCGGCAGTCATCATCAGATGTTTTGGTCTTAAGATAATCGAGGCAAACTTTTGAATTTTGCTATTCATTCATTCGTAAAACTTATCCACCGCGTCCTCGCCGAGGTAGAATTTTTGACTCACGATTTCATTTTCTACGTAGCCAAAACAACGACGTAGCCAAAACAAGTAGGCGAATGCAAACTGACTTTAGTAGACGAACTCGAGGATGTATCGGTGCTACTAGTTTGCATGGGTCTCTGCATACATTCGAAATCTGCATAAATTGCCCAAGGATGAGGATTGCGTCTATCGTAGTATAGAAATTTTAACGTGTTAGCGCCGGGTGGTAAGAAAGTGAGTACTTGCGGCCTATTCAATCTTACACATTTACTGGTGGGCTCCATCATGAATTGTTCTTTACCAAAGGCAGTGAAGCAGTTACGACAGTAAAATTTCCTCTTACTTCCAACACCTCGAAATCGGAGTACCCAATCAATATCGAGGATGGCGCAGTAATGAGTATTTCCTTTTTCATCGGCTATTAGTAACAGGGCAATTAGTTATCTTTCCATATTTTTGTTTACTCTCACCGGGTGTAACCCTATCGATCTCTTGTAAGAAATTACGTTCATGGACAAATTGTTGACTCGTTCGAAGGAATCAATTTGCCGTAGACTCACGAGGAATGTCAACATGGAATGGTCTACGGTATTCAAAAATGGTTCGCAATATTTAACTTTCATAGCACTTCATTTTAGCAGCTAAAACAGAATATAGAAAGCACTTTTCGTCAGAATTTTCCACATTCACTATAACTTTGCTTTTCTTGCATAATGCACTCGGCAAGAAAGAATTAGGGCAAAAAGGATTGATTTTTACCACTTTTACGGTTATACCCCAGACTTTCAAAAAGCGCCAACTACTACCTTTTTCTTCGAAAGTTTCGACTGACTGTTGTATTTTTTTGCAAGCATCCTCCAAGATTTCCGACACCTCAGATTCATTGTAAATAGCTGTATAGAGGGACCAGAAATCGGCTCGCATGGTGTTGGAATCCCTGGTAAAATCTGCCTCTAAACACAGTTGAAATTTACAATTGGTCATTTGATCCAAGCAAGTCGTGATAAGATATTTAGGCGGACGATACAGTAGATTGAGCGCTCGAGATGAATCACCAACTTGCACCTTACTTCACCTTCAATATCTTTCAACTCGTTTTTGAAGAGTAAACATTCTGGCCGAAGATTGGATCGATGGTTGGGAAGATGATGGATCAAATCTTGCTGAGTTGTGTAGACCCCTCCACAGTATGCACACGCAAACGATGATTTTGAATTCATTTCCTTTTTCTTGAAAGAAAAATCGTTCATTCCTTTTATTATTATTCTTTTATTATATACGAAAACAGTTTTCCCCCCCAAAAAAACACGAGGAAAAAATGAGGATATAAATTGGAGTACCTAAAAAAACGAATTAGAATTTAGCAGATACACTTTAAAAAAAATCAATATTCCTTACATAGGAATAACAAAATAAATGGAAACTTTTTTACATTTTATTTCTGGACCCTACACGGAGAGTTGCTACAACCCAAACGGGGAGTTACTACCAACCCATAAAGGGGAATTACTACCACCCGAGAGGGGAGCCAGTAATGGAGATTCCCTACTCATATGGTGCATGTAGCCCTGCCCAACTGCACCAGGGTTGGGAGGCCACGTGTTCGAGTCCAGAACTGCATCTGGACTGAATTTTCCTCATCTGATCTCGCCTTATAAAGGGCCTCCTCAAAAAATTTTTATCTTGAAACCGCACCAACTTTTTTTTATTTATGAAACAGTACCAATTTGTTTATTTTTGGGAACTGTGCCAACTTTATTGGTGTGATGCATATAAGGAAAAATCCGACGAAGAAAATTCCGTCCAGATACAGTTCTGGACTTAAACACACGACCTCCCAGCCTTGGCACAGTTGGGCAGGTCTATATGCACCATATTAGAAGTTGCAGATATGATATTGCCCAGAACTACATCTGGACTGAATTTTTCTCGAATTTTGTTTTGACACTTAACTCACTGGACTGACCGTACCGGTTATGGGTGTAAACTTACAAAAATGCACTTTAAAAATCAACTGTAACTCTCAATACATCAGAGTTTGGTTCAAAACACTCTCCACTAATAATAACAATTGATTGTTTAAAGGTTTTTCAATATCACCTAAACTCACCGCGTCACTAAGACTAATATCCTTAATATCACACAAAACATAAACTTAGTACAAATCCAAGGAGTGATGTCATAACGGGAAGTGACATCATAACAGGAAGTGATATCATACAGAAACTGATGTCATAACAGGAAGTGATGTCATAGAGGAAGCGATGTCATAACAGGAAGTGACGTCATACAGGAAGTGATGTCACAACAGGCAGTGAGTAGTAGGAAAATGCGATTTGGCAGACTCAGAGGACAGACAGACAAGATGGTCGCCCCCATGTAAACCGGTAGTTCCACTATTTTGAATGACGTCACATCCTGTCGTCAGCGGAACCAGAAATGCCTCCATCTTGGCCCGGAACCGGAAATGCCGCTATTTTTTCTAAGAGATCCCCCAGGTTTCAGTTTCAATTTCCGAAATTATTTATAATGCCTATAACTTGGTAACCGTTGGTCCTAGAGCAAAACGGAGTAAAATTTGACCCCCATTCATGATACCCAACTGCACTTGTCCTCACCTGTCAATCGGTCCGGAGCTGTGCCCTGCATGTAGCTCACCCCGGATATTGGGTAGCTCGAATTTCGGCAAGTTGGCCCACCCTGATAACTCGAGAACTGTCGGTCTTAGAGCGAAACGGTTCGGGATGTAGGTTCCTCAGACTGTACCCTACGCGTGATCCTCTCCACAAAAAAGAAAAAAAAACTTTCCCATCATCCTCCACATCAACAAACACGAAAAAAGGTATCAAAAGGCACCCTCCTCCATATTGATGAAAACCGGAAGTGACGTCCCAACTTTCATCACATGTCCGGAAGTGATGTCATTACCCCCATTTTGATCACGTGATCGGAAATATCGTCATAGAAGATAGCAAAAGCACTTTCCCATCCAGCTCCATATTGATGAAGAATGAAAAAAGGTAGCAAAAGCCACTTTCCCATCCCCCTCCAGATTGATGAAAAATCCGGAACTGACACCCCCACTTTTCATCATGTGATCTGAAGTGCATCATTACCCCCACTTTGATCACGTGACCGGAAGTGACATCATAGGAGGAAGCAAAAAGTACTTTCCCACCGTCCTCCAGATCGACGAAAGCCGGAAAACAGATAGTAAAAAGCACTTTTCCACGGTCCTCCAGATTGACGAAAAATAGAAGTGACAACCCACTTCTCTACAGGTGATCGGAAGTGCATCATTACCCCCACTTTTATCACGTGACCGGAAGTGGGGGTATATATGTGTAACCGAATATCGTATTTTACCACTACTCACGGACAAAAATGTATGTGTCTTGTTTGGAGGGCAAGACCTTTTTAGTTTTTTTTTAAATTTTTGTGCAAATTTGGGTGAAGTGGGTGCTCTTCTTCCAGCATCATTTTACTCGGAGCATAAAATTGTCATTTCGTTCTTCATTCCTGGTGAAATAAGACGCAATAGCCCATCCAATTGGTTCAAAATAAATGCTTTTAAATTTTGCGGGAAGGGGATGGCAATGAGTGGACAATGATCATATGTGCAATGGATATTAGGCTAATTGTCTTTTCATGTTTAGGATTGAAAAATAAAGCCAACAATAAGACGTACAGGTGAAAAATTGCTAAAATATTGTCGTTTCTTTGGAGCATTATAAAGGTCGGTAAAAACGGATCGAGTGAAAAACAAAATTACATCTGATGGATGGTTGAAATACATAAAAACCGATGCAAGTTACAAATTAGTTGGGCCATTTTTCAAATGAGTTTTTAAATTATCGAACTAGGACAGTGTGAATATTGTGCGGTTAACTATAGTGTTTTAAATAACTAGCCAATTCAAATGGAATCGAAAAATCGCCATTGGGCCCGATTCAGTCGGAATGGGTCAAAATTGGTCTGCATTTCAACTTCGTTCAGTAAGAGGAGATAGATGGTTGGTCAGTACTCGCCTCTGGGTAAAGTTTTGTCAGAATGGGTTAGCAGTTTATGTCTTAGATTGCTTACGACCTGATTTGGTCATTTGGTCGTAGGCAACCATTCTCTGCTCAGTTGTATTGAATTTTTGTTCCATGATTTTCCCAATGATTAACAGAAACTATAACATTTATGTAGGTTTGAGTGAATGTAGCAAAAGCACTTGAACGAAGAAGAAGTGGAAATATGAATGGGATTAAAATATTTACATTGGTGTTGTACCGACGTTAAACACTAAGTCGTACAGGAAACCCATAATGGAAACAAACAACTTTAACTTTACACGAATATCATTACTTGACAACCACTATGAACTCTTCACACAAGGAATGAAATTGTCAAGTTCAGCGAAGAATGCAGTTCCTAGTTGACTTTGACCGTTGCCTGAAAGCAAAATTGAACAAGCTCTATTATAGCGGTTCCCAAGGTGTTTAGTGTCCGCGTTGTTAGCAGAAACAGATTTCCTTATGGAGGTGGCAGGAGAACTCGTTGCCATTGCAATTCTTGTCTTAACTAAGACTTCAAATGGAAACAAAGATAACAAATGGTGCATTGCATCATAGAACTTGTAACACCATCTTGAAATTAGAATTTACAGCCAGTTCAATTTCAAACACACCTTTGCCCCATTCAAACTGGAGAAAGTCGTGGTTGTTGGGAACAGGATTATATCTCCAATATAAAGCGGTCAGTGATCAAACTCAACAGTGGTTTACAAAAGTTCCCTTTTAACTAAGGATCTTTGGAGAAACTGCCATGACATCAAAAATCCCTTCATGATGTCACAGTCGGATTGGGAGGAGAAGTACTACATGGGCTTCGGAACCAGGGGATGGGGATGTGCAAGATAGTGTATTTTAAAGACATTTGCGTGAATTTGAAACGTTTTCCTGGTTGCATTGGTCTTCTGAAACTTAGAGATGCAATTTTCATAAAAGTTATTTTAAGGGAAGGGCCGCTTGTAGGTGGTTGGGGGGAGGGGGGTTGTCCTAGGCCGAGTCCTGTTATTAAGTATATTCTAAAGCAATCAGTGTGAGGTGAAATTGGTCCGTTTTCCTGCAGCTTAGAGGTGTAATTTTCATACGAATTCATTTCAAATTAAAAACAAAAACTGTGTCTTTGAAACAATAGCTTCCTATAGTTGGGGGAGGGCGGTGGAACATAGGCCTGTACGCAAAGGTATTTAAAAAAAATGCAACATGAATTTGAAACGTTTTTCTGCAGCTTAGAGATGCAATTTTCATGCTAATTGATTTAAAATTTTTCAAAATTCTTTTTCTGTTTTTCTGATTGGGTTCCCGGGCAGACCAATCCGATACTGCGTGATGCGTGTGTGCGAAGCGGGTTTTGGTGTTACGTAATACTTTTCACATCGTCTATCTATTGTTGCCGACCACCTCCCGTAATGTTCAAGGAAACTATGTTGAATTTGATTATAGTTTTGGAAGGTAGTGGAAGGTTGACATAGTGATTAAATTTGACTTACACGTATTCTGATTTTTGCTAGATTGTGAGGTTTTCTACAGTTGACCTCTCAAAATTTGTAAGAAACCGGAACACTAAGAATGAGACCCACTTGCCGACTGAACGAAAACGATTATCCAGTATTGAAAAACACATGCTAAAAGACAAAGAACTGAAACATAGTTCAACAGATTAAAAATCAAATTAAATAATAGAGCGCTTCTTCTTGTTTGCATACATTAAAGAAATATTTACCAGTATACAGTTTAAAGATTACACATATTGAATCCTTAGAAAACAATTATCTTATTATTTCAAGATCATCATAAAAGAAACAAAAATATTTTGAAAGTGTTATAGCGATAAAAGAAGAACATAATTCCTCGTAGGCTAGGGAAAAACTGATCTTTAAATATAAAAACTGGATCGCTCACTAAAAACTTCACCCATAAACTGCAACTTTCCGTGTCACCTGTAGAAAAAAAAACATTTAGTTTAGTTTAGCCTACATCTCTTTTACGCCACGTGAAAAGTTTTTTTGTAAAATACATAATAAAAATTGGTCTTTAGGCAGTTTTATGGTCGCGTTGTAACAGAAAGTGGAGCTGTATAACCACAACCAGCACGCACATTCGAGACACAGGCTCTTAATCTCCCTAAAGAGAGACCTTCTAAATGATTAAATGGCAAACACTACGTCAAAAACATGAAATAACAAAACAAGTTCGAATAAGCAGACGAGTTTTAGTCTATATCGTCTTGTGGTATAGTGCAATTTGGTTCCGACGATTTGGTCTGTGTAATTTGTACTCGTCGATGTCGTTCTGGTCAGTGTGGTGGAAGATGACGTAAACCCAAAACAATGCATTTAGGACCGCAGTTAGACAAAGGGTGCAGAGGAAGGGGGCCCATACACCACCAACAAGGTCAAAAATTATTTAAAAAAGAATATTTGTATCGTTTTTTTTTAAGTCTTTGTGTAGCCTGCTGACAGTGTTATGTTGCTATTCACTCAGTGTTGTTAAAAGTGACTAAGTGTTATTAATTTCGGACGGCAATTAGATAAGGAGTCGGGGGACTTACACAAAAATCAAGGACCATAGGTCTTTTTGAAAGTATTTATCCGTTTTTTTTTTTCAAGCCTTTACACAGCTAGGCCTATATCGTCATTGTCAGCCACATGGATCTGCTATCTCCCCATACTCCCAATGCTTCGCATAAACCTGACCTGGCCAACCTATGGAGTTTCATAAAGGGTTAAAAGATTTTCAACAAATCTCAAACCAGAAATCAACAATCTGACCCATCAAATGTTGGTCCACCGCGATTGTAATTACCGCAAATAAGTAAATAAATATAATTTAAACAATAAAAATTGTAAACGTATAAATAAAAGTAATAAGTTAAAAATTAATCAATTCAAAAATTTAAAAGAGTTAACTGCCAAACACCATTTTTTAAGCAAGCCCATCTGAGATATTAGCTGAATTCCTTGCTCCTTTCCAGGTCGGCGAGATTACTGAAATTCTAGTATCAGTTAGTCACCCTAGGAGTCGTCCAGTACCGTACGGACTGAGAAGTCAAGGCGAATTCTATCTGGGCTAAGTGAATGAGGGAGACGCCCTCAGTATGCGCAATTTGTAATTTAATCGTTATGCTTTGTCAATATTCCTCTGTTTGAAGTTTAACACGTAGCTGAGTAAACTACACATTTTCCCATATAATTTTTTTTTTATATATACGAGTCCCATTTGGTTTTCTTGCCACCCTACTGGACCCTACTGGACCCTCTTGTGTGTCAGTCACTAACTAATACCAGAAGTACACAAAGCTGACCGGCCTGAAGAGGAGTGAGAAAGGCAGCTACTATATTTCAGTTGGCCTTGTTTTTTAGGCATCGTCTGATTTTCAGCCGCTGAGCGTCCTGAAGAATGGAATGGCTTCAAACCTCGACACGATTGATGGATTTGCATGGGATTGTTGGGCAAACAGCCAGAACAATAACAAAAGATGGTTGATTTCCACCATGTTTTAAAATGTGCACAAGGTAAGAATTTATCGACAAACTAAAGATGGATCCATCAGATGCTGCAATGACTTCCACTCTAGACACAGATTTAGAACGAAAGATATAAAGGCCAGTTAGCAAATCAAAACGTCTACTGTGTAATAAATGTCTACAAGTTAGTAGTGAAATTGTTTGTCCGTCTCTTTTCATTTTTTTATTTATGAGTTTGCTGTGTTTTAGGAGATATCGTACCAAATTGTATCCAACATCCTCCAGTCTTGGTGGCTTAGGTTGGTAGTTTCGGCGAGTGATGAATCTCATCACTGCTTAATAAAACAAGACAATATACGAACTTCAAAAATGTGAAATCAGTAACGTAGCTTAACCACCTTTACGGGAATAGAATGCCACTAAAGGAAAAAATAAAGAGACAAAACATTACATTTAAGGAAGTTTTGGAAATGACCTGTATGTTGGCAGTATTTAACACTTCAAAACGCAAAAAGAAAGATTGATATCCGTTGCATAGACAATATTATTCAATTAAAACACGGATTTCATAAATTTAATATTGATCGATTTGTAGCCAGCAGATGGTGTTGAATTGTCTGGAGGATGCTTTGTTTCCATGTAATGTAGAATAAACTAGTTTATGGGGCAAAGCAGGGCACAATTCTGATTCGGATGGACAGCCACTTAGGTAACGTCGATCAACTGCGAGAACAATATTTATCACACACATCCTCCCCAAAACGTGTTTCATCCCAAATGATCCACTATCTCTTTTTACCGGGTCCACTATCAACTTGAATTATCAGGTTCAAGCATACTTTGGTTTCTGCTATTCTATCAATTTGAATTTTTCACTTTTAAATGGATTTGCCTCCTTGCTCTGTAATTTCCTTTTAAAATTTTCAATGACATCAAAGTAGTACAGTGACCTTACTCTAAAACAAGGCCGAATGGGATAAAAACTCTGTGCCTAGAGGATTGCAACAGAATATTTTCTGGCTGTCAAATCTGAAATTGGATTTTTAGCAAAACAATTGTCGAATGGGATTCACTAATGACAAGTAAATAAATGCAGTGAATATAGTTCATGTAGAGTATGAACAAAAAGTGGTGTGTCTCGTTTGGAGGGTAAGTCATTTTTAAGTGTTTTTTTTCTTTTGTGTGCAAATTTAGGTGATGTGGGTGCTCTTCTGCCAGCATCATTTTACTCAGAGCATAAAATCTTCATTCCATACTTAATTTTCTCGGGAAATACGCCGCAGTTGGCCTCCTATTTGGGCCAAAACAAATGCTTTTAAGTTTCTACGAAGGGGTGGGGAGGGGGAAGGCGACAATTCGCAATGAATATCAATCGTTATTTTTGTGTTTAGGGGTGAAAAATAAGGCCAACAATAAGATATGAAGGTGAAAAATTGCTAAATAATGTTGTTTCTTTTGGAACATTAGAGGTCCGTAAAAATGAATCGAGTGGTAAACAAAATTACGTCTGATTGCTGATGGACATACATAAGAAACTATGCGAGTTACAAATTTGTTAGGTTTATTTTTCATTTGAATTTTCTAATATATCGAACAAAGATCAAGTGAATTTTGTGCAGTTAGCGATGGTGTTTTATATAAATAGCCAATACAAATGGAAACTAAAAATCGTCATTGGTGACATGAGTCAAAATTGGTCTTCTTTTCAAGTTTGTTCAGTGGGCGGAGATAGCCGATTGGTCAGAATAGGTCTTTGGGTCAGAATGGGTCAGCAGTTCATTTCAACCTAATTGGGTCAGGTCATAGGCAACCCATCTCTACTCAACTCAGTTACATTGAATATTTGTTCCTAGTAAGCTTGTTTCCACGTTAGTTTTTACTTAAAGGTGCTGAAGAGTTCTTACCTGTAACATTTACGTTGGTTTGAGTGAATGTAGCGAAAGACTGAATAACGACGAAGTGGAAGTATGAAAAGGTTTAAAATACTTATATTGATTTTGTACCGATGTTAAAAAAAAACTATGTTGCTCAGGACAACCAACATGAAAACCAACAACTTTAACTGTTATTAGAGTTGTTAAAAGTGTCAGATTTATCCGTTGAGATGGCTAGAGAACTCGTTGCCAATGCTATTCTAGACTCAGATGTAGGATTTCAAAAGGGGAAAAGATAAGAGAATTGCGTAGTGTATTGATGGAAAGAATTCGGGACACCACCTAGAAATTAGAGCTTATATACAGAACAATTCCAAAAATACCATGCGCTCATTCAAACTGGAAAAAATTTGTGACTGTTGGAGACAGTATGGTATCTCTAATACATAGTGGTCAGTGATTAAACTCGACAGGGATTTACAAAAGTTCCCTTTTGACTCATTGATCTGTGGAGCGACTGCCACGACATCAAATATTCCTCCATCATGCGTGCGTGAGAAACTGGTCCCAGTGAAATGTGATACTTTACACCTTGTCTAGCCATTGTCGTCGACGTCCACCCGTGATGTTCAACCCAATCCAATGAGTTTGATTATAGCTTTGGAAAGTAGAGAAAGGATGATAGACAGATTAATGTCAATCATATTCTGATGTTTGCTGGATTGTGAGGTCTTATTTAGATTACCTCCCAAAAATTGTAAGTAATGAAGAGGATGGTGGAAGACAAATTTATCGATAATAGGAAAACGATTATCTAGTATCGAAAAACACACTCTAAAAGACATGGAAATAAAACGTAGTTCAATGGATTAAAATAAAAATTAAATTAATAAAGCTTTTTTTCTTGTTTGCGCTCATTTAAAGAAATATTTATCAGTATACTGTTTAAATAAAGATTATTTATCGAATCCTTCAAAAACGTTCACGGAATATTTCAATATGTCATAAAAAATAGAGAAAAATTACTTTGAAAGTGTAGTAGCGACAAAGGAAGCGTATAATTCCTCCTAGGCTAGGAAAACACTGATTGTTGAATATCAAAACAGGATCGCTCACTGATACTTCATATAAGAACTTGGAGAAAAATTCTAGTTTAGAATAGCCTACATCTCTTTTTTCTCCACGTGGAAAGTTTTTTTTGTAAATAAATGAAAATTTGTCCTAATGAAGTTTTAAGCTCGTGTTGCAGCAGAAAGTGCAGCTATGTAACCCTCACTAGCAAGCACAGTCGAAAATAAAGCTCTTGCTTTCTCTAAATAAACAACTTGTAAATGGCATAACAAGTAAGAAAAACTTGTATCCTATATTGTCTTGAGGGTCAGTGCAATTTGGTACAGCCGATTTGGTTTGAATAATTTGGTCTAGTCGATTTGGTTTACTCCTAAGGAGTAGTCTGGGGTTGGTATTTTATTGCTACTCATTCAGTGTTATTCATTTGGACTACAAATAGGCAAGGGGTATCAAGCCTTACACCAAAAGCAATAATATATGCATAAAACATTTGTGTAAAACATTTAGCACAGTTTAACGAAGTTCGAAAATGACTCGTGATTTGTTGTTCACGAATAGGTTATTTTATTGTTGTTATCCATACTGTTCCAAGCCCCAAATCTGTTTTGGAATGAGACCTTCAGTAATGATGCAAGAAAAGGGCCATTCACGTATGCGTCCCTGTTGTTTCTTACTGCCGCTTTAACAATAAATCGGGGTTTTAGCAATTTACTTTCAGGAATGGTCTGCCGCCGGCCACTCGCTTTTGGCACGTACTTTAACAGGAACCAGAGCTGAGCATATTTTACAATGGCTAGCATAAATACCTAAGCGACTAAGCAACTTGAAAATTGTTGAAAATGGGCGTTCTTTCAAGGGTCATGGGCTTTGGCGAGCGTTAACCATGCCCGGTCATCTGCCCAACGTAGCACTAACAAACAATAGTTGTATTTGAATCAACTGTATAAACTGACTCAATGTGATAAATGTGCGTGAAGATCGTTATTTCAGCTGACTACTACTACTATATCTTGGCTACTGAATAATTCCGCCCATGTAAAATAATTTATGTGACAGATACGAATGAAATTAGGTATCAAGATACTTTTAACTCCAAAATATGGTGTAAGGCTTGTGAGGCGCAAACTACGATGGACCACAGGGGAGAGCGATGAATGTCGCTGTGGCATACTCAACTGTTCAACAATTTCTACCTGTGGGCAGTAAAGTAGATTCAACTGAGAGCAGAGCGTGGCTACCAGTTTAACGCGCCTCCTTACCCCATGCTCCCGCAATCCGCAACAACGCACTAAGTTCCGTGGAAAGGAAGTTAACAACCGAAGAGAAGAATAAGACAACATTGATGGCGCCAGTAGTCGTTTATTCATCAGGACAAGGAATGCACGATCTCAGTCTTAGTCTCGCGCTACGCTACAGGATTTCAGCTCAAAACTTTGGCTTAAAACTTTGGTTCAGGTGCCGGGGCTGACAATACCAAAATGTTACAATGCTGGTACATGTAACAGTTGTGCAACAAGGATGGGTGCCGCACAAGTTCAGATTAACAAGATGAAAGTATGGGTGCGAGCAAAGTAACCTTTTTGTTGCATCTTGTCCCTGTTTACATTGTCGGCCAGAGGAAGGTTAGTGCGGCAAGGGAGTGCGGTTAATGCTCTCTAAAACTCTTTGACACTGTGACTTGGTTAGTTCGTTGTTGTCAACCTAAGTGAAACAACCCTCGCCTTGGCCTTACGGCTACGCCACGCAGATAACCGGAAATGGTTAACGCTCGCTGAAACACTTTGAACTCTTTGAAATGACCCTTGTTTTTCGCTTAAATTTTCCAGTTTTAAACCATACGTTGCTAAGTCCTTAATATTGATGGCGTCAGGCTCAAAGTTTGGCGGCCGACATCATTGAATGACTTATTTATGAAACCAAACTAGGATCATGATGCTAAGTTGATATTATGCAAAGAAAAAAATTTCTCAGGGCACCGTAGCCAAGAACAACGACAATTATTCATGAAAATAATTATTTCTCCACTTTGGTTGTGGATACTGAATAATTCTAGTTCAGAATGTACCTGAGCCAACACACGTCATTAAAAAAAGAAAATATCAAGTAAATCGGACGTAATGTGATAGAGATATCTTGACACAAATAAGGGCCATAAAATTTGCATATATAAAGGGTGGGAAGGGTTGTGTAGCAGAAAAAATGAATTTTTTATTTACAGATCAAATTTGTAGCACTGGGGAAACATATCCACCAAATTTCATCATAAATGGTTGATTAGAATAGAATTTGACCTTCAGGGGTTGACGGTAACCTAAAAAATTAACACAAAATGCAAACATATAAACTCGGATGAAGCATTATTAGTACCTAAATCCTCAACAACAACATACAAAACAAATGCCATAAACAGCTAAAGGCCCTCATAATTTAACAAATAAAAATGTAAACATAAAATGAACACATAATCACTCATGTGAAACAAAACTGAAAAAGGAAAAAAAAAACACCTTTAACAGGAAGTGTGCATGTTTCACAAATTGTAAATGCATGCAAAAAATACACATAGAGCCACTCACACGAAACAGATATAAAATATGAAACAACAAACACAGACAAAGAAAACAGGAAACAGCTGTAATACAAATTAAGTACACGTTTCAATAACAAATTCGTAACATGTCAGTAAAAACAATCTTTGTTCCAAGGAATTGGATTTCAATTTACAGTTCATTTCGATCGAGTGAACTCTAAACCTTTTTTTTTATATGTTTGTGCACCGTCACAGCTGTAAGTTCCATGAAGATACGAGCTTTCATGCTTTTTTAAACAGCTAAGCGGTTGTTTGTGCAACTAATAAAATCAACATACACACTAGACACTAATGATATGAGTAGCATGCAGGAATTACCCACACCTGAACAGAGTAGATGATTAATAATCATAATTTTTAGGTGTTTAGGCCTGCTTCCTACATGTGTGCGTTTTCCATCGTGGCCCTTTATTTAGTTGCTCGTGGACAGTCACCAGCTGCAGTAACTGCAGTACAGACTACTGAATTCGCTAATATGACAACTAGATTATAAAATAACAACTCAGCAAATTCCCATTGATGTAATTCTCATTGTTCATTTCAAATAACAAAGGCCATATTACTGACTGGTTTCTTTGCTCACTTCAGTTGTCATCTGGTGAGTATTTTATATAATGTAGTTATAGCAAGCAAACTTTCCTCTATTTAATTTATTTTAGCCACTGAAAGTCATATGAAAAAATACAAAATCTGGGTCGGACCCCGGGATTACAAATTTATTGATTAACATCCGTAGTGAACTAATATAAATATTTAATACCCCTTTTATAGTTCCACTTCTTCCTATTTTAAATGCGTTCGCTACTTTCACTCAAATCTACGAAATTGTTACAGGTTTTTCTTAATTATAGGTCAATGCTGGGAAAATGTAGTAAGAACTCTTTAGCACTTTTAAGATCAAAACTAACCCGGCAACAAACTTGCATGGAACAAATATTCAATATAACTGAGCAGAGATGGGTTGCCTATGACCAACTAACCCATTTTGGCTATAAGCAACCTAAGACATGAACTGTTGACTCATTGTGACCCAAAATGACCCAAATACCCATTCTGACACTGTCGAGGAGTGGCACTCGGCGTGTCGCCGGAGTCGCCATGAGGAGGTTGTGTTGGCCCGTTTGCGCATTGGTCACACCCGAATTACTCTCTGTTTCGTTTTGCGGGGGGTTGACCCTCCTGAATGTTATTCGTGTCGACGGCAACTTACGGTCCGGCACTTACTTGTTGATTGTCGCCATCTTGATGGTGTTCGTCGTCGTTTCCATCTTCCGCATGACATAGCGCGTCAGTTGAGCGTGAGGTCTGTTCTCCTGTCCGGCGTTTTTCAATTTTTGGAGGAGGTACAGATGTATGACAAGATTTAGATTAGGGGTTTGAAAAACATCTCTGTAATGTGTGGTGCAGTGGCAACTCGGACCACTGCACTATGACTGAGGTTGGCGCTAATGACCAAGTTGTCGACGCGCCATTAAGCCTCAATCCCCCCCCCATTCTGACACACCGACAATCTCCACCCACTGAACGAACTTGAAATAAAGACCGTTTTTGACCCACCACTGAATCTCACCCATAAATGATTTTTAGTTTCCATTTGTACTTGCTGAATATTTAAGACACCATCGCTAACTGCACAATATTCATTCCATGCTTCTTTGATATGTTAGAAAATACAAATGCGAAATCAACCTAACAAATTAGTAGCTTGAAGTTTTCTATATATATCGATCAGCCAACAGACGTAATTTTAAAACTACAATTATTTTGTGATAAGTTGGAATAATAATAAAAGATCGTCTCCTGATAGGTGATAAAACCACAAGGACATAATGGCATGCACTGAATTTTAATTTTCGGAAATTGATTTCTTCCTCGGTCACCTGAATAAAACAAACAATACAGTAATGAAAAATGAGACCTTATACACCATAATGATAGCTTTACACTCCAACACTTACAAAAATGATGATTACACTATTAAAAAAAACATGACTGGGTGAGATCAACTCACAAACGAACCGCCATGTTGGATTAGTTCAAGCCACTGACCTTTACAGATTGTTTACAGGTAATGATTTTAAAATTTCATGCCATTTTTCCATGTTGGGGAAATTTTTGATGACATTCATTGTTCTTGATTTGTTTACAGATATTGTGTATGCTTCGAGAAGGATCCTTAGTTTTTCCACGGGTTCCCTGTAAATAATTGTGGTATTCTCAATGTAAATTATGTGGTCCGTGTCTAATGTACGCTTCGTGACCGCATATGTCTTGTTAGTCTTGGCAATAACACCCCCATGATCCTGTTTCCTGACCCCCAGAGCTCTCCGACATTGTCCCACGTAGATGCAAGGGCACTCCTTGCACTTAATGCAGTAGACTACGTTTTTTGGTGGGTCCAGTAATGGGTTGTAGGTAGAGTCAGCCATATTGAGGCAAGTGGGTATATGGAAGGCTGGAATGACATGATCATCAGTTTGTTGACTTGGACTCCTTAAGTCAGATTGGAGAGGAGGGGAGGGGCGTATCATGTTGGCAATGGTACAGATGGGTCTGACACAACTCTTACTCCATGCTTGGCAAACATTTTTCTAGTAATTTGGAAAATGTCCGGAATGTAGGGTACAATTGTCCAGTCTAAGTGTGGGGGGAGGGGGGGGAGCTTTGCGATTAGTAGGAAGTTTCATTCTCCTTTCCTCCGTGTTTCCCCTGGAGTTGTTCAGTTCGGTGTCAATGACTGTTATGGGATAGCCATTCACAAAAAAATTATGCCTGATACGTTGCATCTCGATTTGTTTATCCTCATCGCAAGTGCAGTGTTCCATTGTTCTTTTGATTTCACCTCTGAGAATGCCCTTCAGTACAGCAGGTGGATGTGCAGAGCTAAAATGAATTGACCTGGTAGTTTGTGAAGGTTTGATGAAGTGGGATATGATTATTTTCTTTAAGAATTGGTCTTTGTGGATCGAGATGTCAAGAAAGGAAAGTGATCCCTGCTCATTTTCCTCTTCAGCGGTGAATTTCAAAGATGCGTGGAAGGCATTTAAGGAATGCCAGATGGGTTGCATGTCAGATTTACTCCGTAACCACGCGAAGATGTCATCCACATACCGGGTCCAGTTTCGAAGCCTCGGTATGTGGGTATTGTTAATGCGGTCATCCATTATGTTGAGCACAACGTCACATAGGTATCCAGAAATGGAGGTATCTGCAGGTACGCCTTGTATTTGTGAATAAAAAGTTCCCTCGTGTAGATAATAGTTCGTGCAAAAAATAGTGTGAACCAAATTAACACTTGTGCGGGTTTCATTTTTTTCAAATTGATGCTTTCTTTGAGGTTCTCAAACGTAGAGGTCAAGCTGTCTAAAATGAGATTCCTACCCAATCTGACTTAAGGAGTCCAAGTCAACAAACTGATGATCATGTCATTCCAGCATGCAATATACCCACTTGCCTCAATATGGCTGACTCTATCTACAACCCATTACTGGACCCAGCAAAAAACGTAGTCTACTGCATTAAGTGCAAGGAGTGCCCTAGCATCTACGTGGGACAATGTCGGAGAGCTCTGGGGTCAGGAAACAGGATCATGGGGGTGCTATTGCCAAGACTAACAAGACATATGCGGTCACGAAGCGTACATTACACACGGACCACATAATTGACATTGCGAATACCACAATTATTTACAGGGAACCCGTGGAAAAACTAAGGATCCTTCTTGAAGCATACACAATACCTGTAAACAAATCAAGAACAATGAATGTCATCAAAAATTTCCCCAACATGGAAAAATGGCATGAAATTTTTAAATCATTACCTGTAAACAATCTGTAAAGGTCAGTGGCTTGGACTAATCCAACATGGCGGTTCGTTTGTGAGTTGATCTCACCCAGTCATGTTTTTTTAATAGTGTAATCATCATTTTTGTAAGTATTGGAGTGGAAAGCTAACATTATGGTGTATAAGGTCTCATTCTTCATTACTGTATTGTTTGTTTTATTCAGGTGACCGAGGAAAAAATCATTTTCCGAAAATTAAAATTTAGTGCATGCCTTTATGTCCTTGTGGTTTTATCACCTATCGGGGGGGGGGGGGGGAGTTGAGGCTTAATGGCCTATCAGGAGACGATCTTTTATTATTAGACGTAATTTTGTTTATCACCCGATCCGTTTTCATCGACTTATAAACCTCCAAAGAAACGACATTATTTTGTTAATTTTTCACACGTACTTCGTATTGTTGTCTTTATTTTCACTCCTAAATACGAAAAGAACCATTGACATCCATTGCACGTTTGAGTATTGTCCACTCATCACCACTCCCTTCCCGCAGAAATTTAAAAGCATTTTTTTGGCCCGATTGGATGGGCTATTGTGGTTTATTTTACCCAGCAAATTAAATATGCAATGAAAATTTTATGCTCTGAGTAAAATGATGCTGGAAGAATAGCATCCACTTCACCCAAATTTGCACACAAAGAAAAAAAACACTTAAAGTACTGACCATCCAAATGAAACACATTTGTTCATATTCCACACGAACTACATACTTTATTCACCAACTTTAGTTTTTTTGTTTTGTTTTTAAAATTAATTTCTTTGAGCCTTAAGTCGACCGAAGCAACTTAATGATTGTATGGCTGAACCGGCTCAATTTTGAACATTATCGGGCTTTTAGAGAAGAAGAAATGTCTGGTAAAGGGAGGTGCCAACCCTGGGATTCGATCCGGAAAACCTCCGATCATCGTAGGGGTCAAAAGATTGTCCAGAATTGGGCCAGAATAGTACCCATAGCCGTTGAAGAATCCTATTCCTCAATTCGATTGCAAAAAATTGATTTTCAAATTTGACAGCCAGAAGATAATTATTGTAATCTTTGCGGGATAGAGCGTTTATTCCATTCAGCCTTGTTTTAAAATAATGCGACCGTATTACGTTGAGGCCATTGAACACTACAAACAGGTGTTATAGAAGGCAAGTCCCTTCAATAAGTGGAAAATTCAAATTCATAAAGGTTTGAAGTCATAAAGCAGCCCAAACCTAAAAAAATTCTTCAAACTCACAATTCAGGTTGAGAGTGGAACTAGTTAAAAGATTGGAGAGGGGGCATTAGGGAGGCAATGGCGAGATATCTGTAATAAATACGTCACTCTAAGTTGATCGACTTTCTCCATGTGCCTGTCCATCCAGATCATGCATATTGTTTAGAACAAAATTGATGGGACGACAAACCACTCTACCTCAAGACGATATAGGATAAAGCTCGTCTGCTTATCCTAGCTTACTTGTTAAATTGTTTTTTACTAAACTCCGGGTGCTGCAAATCTTAGGGCTGCATCAGGCAGATAACTGGGTGTGGTTAATACTCGCTAAAACTATTTGATCTTTGACAAAAGTATTTGCCATTTAACCATTTACTAGTTGTTTCCTTAAGGAACTCAAAGCGCTTGTGTCTCCATTGTGCTTGCTGGTTATGGTTATATAGCTGCACTTTCTGTTGTAACACGAGCAAAAAACTGCATGAAGACGAATTTTCATTTTTATTTTTATTTATTTTACTAAAAATATTTTCACGTGGCATAAAAAGAGATGTAGGCTATGCTAACCTGGACTTTATTGTTCTTCAGGTGACTTAAAAAGTTGCGATTTATATGTGATGTATTTAGTGAGCAATCAAGTTTCTATATTTAAAGATCGGTGTAGCCAAGGAGGAATTATATTCTTCCTTTGTCGCTGCACAGATTACCCACAATAATTTGTTTTCTTCTTTTATGAGATCTAGAAATATTAAGATATAAAAGTTTTCATGGATTCAATGTGTAATCTTTAAACTGTATAATGGTAAATATTTCTTTAAATGTATGAAAACAAGAAGAAAAGCTTTATTAATTTAATTTGATTTTTAATCTATTGAACTATGTTTTAATTTCACGTCTTTTAGAATGTATTGTTCGATACTGGATAATCGTTTTCGTTTAATCAGCAAGCCAATACCACACTGATGTGCAGACTGGTTACAATTTTTGGGAGATCATCTGAACAAGACCTCGCAATCTAGCAAAAGTCAGAATATCTTTTCACTGCCTTCCAAAACTGTAATCAGACTCAACCGAGTATTCTTGAATATATGGGTGGTCGTCTGCAACAATGGCTAACCGAGTATTCTTGAATATATGGGAGGTCGTCTGCAACACGTGGAAAGTATAATATAACGTCAGCACACGTGATGGAGGGATTTTTGACGTCATGGAAATCGCTCCACAGATCCATTAGTAAAAAAGGTACTTTTGTAAACCACTGTTGATAGTCTGGGAACAGATGTCATCCCGTGTGCTCCTTCACGAAGCAAGCATGAGGGAGGTGTCAATGGCTTCGTTTGAATGTGTAGAAAAAGAAATCCGATGGTGGGTGTCGTGCTTCCCGGTAAGAGGAGCGCCACATTTGAAAATCCAAGATGGCTGCCACTCTACGATCTGAAGTACGTTTTTGAAAAATAATGACTTTCCAGTACAGTTTTTCAACTTGTTAGCTATTATGAAACTTGTAGGAAAAAAATTACCTTTCCGATTATATATAACATTTCTATGGTACATGAAGTTGCAAAAATTCAAGATGGCTACCACACTACTCTCTCTAGTACGTTTTTGTCAAAATAAATGGCTTCCCAGTACAGTTTTTGAACTAGTTAGCTATTAGCAAGCTTGTAGGAAATAAAATCAACTTTCTGAAGGTGTCTGAAACGGCTATGGTACGTAAATTTGCAAAATTCAAGATAGAGCAATTGAGGCTTAATGGCGTGTCGACAGTTAGTCATTAGCGCCAACCTCAGCCACAGTGCAATGGTCCGGGATGCCACTGTGCTACACGTTACAGAAAGGTAACCAAACCGCAAATCTAGTTCTTATCGTATATCGCTCCTCCTAAAAAAATGAAGAACCCCGGAGAGGAGGACAGAAACCGTGTTAAGTATATAGCACAGCTATAGTGGATAAATGTGCAAATTCCAGATGGCCACCACATTATTATCTCAGGTAGGTTTTTGCCAAATAATGGCTTCCCAGTATAGTTTTTCAACTGGTTAGCTATTATGAAACTCGTAGGAAATAATATTACCTTTCCACATAAAACTCCTTGGTGAATGATTTATCATAGATTTGTCACAAACACTTAATACACACTGGATAATCAAATAAATTCTGGTATCAAGGGTAATATGGATCACCTTGTGAAAGGGTCCTTACCCTTGCTGGTCATAGACTTCTTCCACAAGATGTACTCATAGACACGGTCACTAACACAACTGAAACTCATTACAACAAAACGCGACAATATTTTGATATTGGAATATGATATACAGAAGATTGCAATTATATATAATAGAGTTCTATCTCAGAAATAGTCCAGACAACATCAGGATTTCCATCATTATTAAGTCGAATTAATAACACTCTCATCTTCATCATTGTCATATTCCGATGGCCAGGTAAACAATTCCAGTGTTATCACACAAATTCTCGTCTCTACTATATGAGCACACCTCATTGCAAGGGAAGGTTGTTGCGGTTGCATCAACAGGGAGAGGTGATCGACGTTTCAGACAGGAGCACTTTGTCAGGTGTAAAAGTTCTTGAGGTACACAAGGTTATGTACATGAAATGGGTTGAAGTTTCCCATCCACAAGAGACCACCCTAGTTGGAGGGAGCTCTGGATGCCATTGATTATATTGAGCCCAAACCATTGCTTGTTGGTGAGCACATAAAAGAGCTGGATAGAGGGATCCCCTTGTTGGTGCTAGATATTCTTGGTGAAGAGCCACCATCTGGCCTCCCCAATATTTATCATTTTGGTTCACTGCACATACACCTGACAAACAAATGATTCTAGCATTTGTAAATTGTCAGTGGAGTCGGTTCCAGAATGAACCATCATTCCAGTGCTGATTCATCTTCAGCGAACTACGACACACTAGGGTCCAACAAGGCTGAAGCACCCCCAAGACTTCTAGCTCTTTCTGGTGCTGATATCACTGGATCATTTACCGGAAAAGGAAAGATAACATGGTGGAATGCTTTCTGCGCAGCTAGAGATGAAATTATAGGCATTGGGAATGAGGGGGGGGGAGATTGAGGCTTAATGGCGCGTCGACAACTTGGTCATTAGCGCCAACCTCAGTCACAGTGCAGTGGTCCGGGTTGCCACCACCCCGGACCATTGGGAATGATGAGCCATTCTGAAACCCTCCACCGACAATATACAAATGTTAGAAGCATTCGTTTCTCAGGTGTACACCACAAACCAAAATAACAGACATTGGGGAGGTAAGCTGTTGTTCACCAGGAAACAGAAGACTGGAGAACATCTTGCACCAACAAGGGCATCTCTCTATCCAGCTTTATTGCGTGTACCCCACCAAATAATGGGTGGGGCTCAAGATAATCGAAAGCATCTGGAGCTCCCTCAACCTACTAATCTAGGCTGGTCTCTTGTGGGTGGGAAATTTGAAGCCATTCCCTGTATAGAACCTTGTGCTCCTCAAGAACTTTTAGAGCTGACAAAGTCCAGTCTGAAATGATGCCACACCATTCCTGCCAATGCAACTGCAGATGCAACCGCAACTGAGTTGTGCTCAGGAGGTGAAGACGAGAACTTGTGTGACAACACTGGAATTGCTGACCTGACCAATTATAATGACAATGATAAAGATAAGGATGTTACTAACTTAATGATGGAAATCCTAAGGTTGTCGAAACCGTTTCTTAGATATAACACTATTTCTTACAGCCGCAGTGGTTTTTCCGCGTAAACGACTAAGTGTTTAAGAAAATTATTAATTCCCCTTTTCATTACCTTCAAAGTATATATATAGTACGCGTAAACATACATGTTCCACCTACTACAATTTAAAAACAAGACACTCAACGCATAGACATAAATATAAAAAACAAACAAGTAATATTTCGTTACTACAGCAATATGGTATAGTTGCAACCTCTTTTTATGAAGCTGGTAATAATAAAAGGATATTTAAGAAGCGAGTTGTTCAGCGTAATAGAAATCAGTCTCGTAAAGTTGTTCAGACCCCTAACACCAAGAAAACTGATGCCTTGGACAAATGCAATCTTTCAGAGGTTGATGTGTCAGCGAATAGAAGCTTCAGTTTAAATGGGCAAAACCCAACACATTCTCACAAGGTGCAGCATTGTGAACGTAAAACCTGAAAAACGTTAACTACCCCGGTAAATGCCACAGGATAAACCTGTAGATCAGGGAAACCAGAATGTGTCGGTTAAAATGAAACGTTTCGTCAGTTTTGAGATCAACCACAAACAACCTTACATAAATGGGTGGGCTCCCGTTATAGCGAAAAACGGTTAAGCCGAGGCAGACCAATTATATATTCCCAATACGAATTTTCATCACAGAGAAGGGAATGAATGTTTTTTCAAATGTAACCTAACAATTTTTGTAAAACTGACAAGTTTTTGTTTAACTAACAGCGTTAACGGTAAACGCAAAATTCCTTCCCGACTGTTACCTAACGTTTTATCTACTGTGACAATATACAGGGTGAGTCAAAAGTATCGACCCAGAAGAGTTTACAGCCGCGTGATTTGGTTTAGTCACCAAACAACCATCGATCGTTGGTCACTACGGAGGGGGCCAAATATTAAGATCATTAAGGGGTGCACCCGACCCTGCCTCCCCTTAAATAAATTTTCTACTTCTGGTTCCTTTAGCAATACGGCATTGATCCCAATTTGAGATATATGCGGGTAGTCAATGCATGGTGAATGTAGAAAACAGCATGTAAATCGGTCAACAATAGCACGAGCTATGACCAAAACACGTTAGTGCAAATGTTGGCTTCAGTGCATAATATAATACCCTGAGCCGTTGTCTGAATTGGTTGATTGCGTGTAATAATTACAGTAAGGAATCACAAACGCAACGATGTTGATGAAGGAACAGCTAGGACATGTTTCTAGCGCGCTGGCATACGACCTTAAGGAATCGGAAGTGGAATATTTATTTAAGGGGGGCAGGGTGGGGAGCAACCATGCTTGATCTCAATACCTATTTACCTGAGTGTCCAAAAAGGACTTCTTTCTTGCTCAATGGTTTCGGGTAGGGAGGCACCAGTCATTAGTTGACTTAGACGTATGTTTCTATGGCAGAGAGCACATTTGTTGAAATATTTGTTCGAACCTCGACAGGCCATCCAAGGTCGAACACTAGTTTGTTACGTGTGCTACAAACACCTGCACAAACATGTGCTAGCCGAACCCTTATCAATTTCGTTATGTTTGCTATTCCGTACTGCACTGTATTACATGCAATCAACCATTTCACAAAATTACTCAGGGTATTATTTTATGCACTGGAGCCAACATTTGCACTAACTTGTTTTGGTCATAGCTCATGCTATTGTTGACCGATTTACATGCTGTTTTCTGCTTCACCATGATTTAACTGCCCGCACGTATCTCAAATTGGGACCAATGCCCTATTCCTAAATGAACCGGAAGTTGAAAATGTATTTCAGGGTGGCAGGGTCGGGGGGCACCCATTATTGATATATTATCCCCCACCGTGGTGACATGCGGCTGTAAACTTGACTGGGCCGATACTTTTAACTCACCCTGTATTTAACATGTATGGTGAATGTATTATGAATACGTTGAGGGTGTGAACGAAACCACGCTCCGCTACTACGCAAGGGTAATCATGCGATCTTCCGAATGCACGGGAGAGGATCGGTCGTATTATTTTTAATTTGCGTACTTGTAAGATTGCACAAATCGCATAAGGTGCAACAGATAAATACGCTGACCCTCAAGGGGGAAAATGTGGGAAGCCAACGCTGCACACTCTTATGTAAAGGTAGCGCGGTGTTATTGTGCTCTTGAAAATAGGGGTTGGCGTAAAGAAAATGTAGTGGGTCATGCTGTCGCACGCTTGTCGCAAGGAAATGTCACGTAAGTTCTTTTATTGCACGAGAGCTTCCGTTAATCCGTTGCTAAATCCATGTTTTTTTTCGCTCTCTGATTGCTTTGAAAAAGAGAAAGGCAAGGATGAAATCGTGAGTAGCAAATATCAATATGATATCAATATTGCAGACGTTGCAAGAGTTGCAAATAACCTATTTAAGCTCCAGTTTGACGTAATGTCCGTTGGTGGCGTATAAACGCACACTGTAGTGTAGCAAACGTAATTTCAAGCCTGTACAGTTAAAGTAGGCCTAGCAGCTCTGTTAACTGAAGGATGTGACACTATACATATATATAAAAGGGGATGGGACTTCCGTTCGTTGAAATCAAATTCGCTATACGCAAGGCAAAGAAGTTAATATTGGAAGCTACAGAAAAAAAAGGCCGTCTGAAAAAAAGTCAAAGGATAAAGAAGCCACGAAAAAAAAG